>JASVEL010012735.1:0-233276 GCA_032618575.1 Nicotiana noctiflora
GGGAAGCACATAGCAAGAAAGATAGAAGAAAAGAAAAATAAATAGTCCCGGCAGGAGTGTCAAGATTACTCACCATGTTTGAAACTAACAAAATTTTCTTTGGTTTTACATGAAAATAAAGGTTGAAAATGGCAGGGAGATACGCCACAATGAAAGTCACACAAACTGGGGCAGAACATTTTCTGTCATTGTCAAAAAAATTTCTCGGTTAAATGAGGAAACAAGCAAATACTTTTCATGTCTTAGAATTAGGCGCCCACCTGTATAACGAGGGAAAACATTTCATGTCTTAGAATTAGGCGCCCACATGTATAACAAGGGAATACATTTCATGTCTTAGCAATTAGGCGCCCACCTGTATAATGAGAGAATATTTGTCATATCTTAGCAAATAGGCGCCCACCTGTATAACAAGGGAATACTTTTTTATGTCTTAGCAATTAGGCACCCACATGTATAACGAGGGAATACATTTCATGTCTTAGCAATTAGGCGCCCACCTGTATAACAAGGGAATACATTTCATAGCTTAGCAATTAGGCGCCCACCTGTATAACAAGGGAATAATTTTTATGTCCTAGCAAATAGGCGCCCACCTGTATAACAAGGAAATACATTTCATATCTTAGAAAATAGGCGCCCACCTATATAACAAGGGAATACTTTTCATGTCTTAGCAAATAGGTGCCCACCTGTATAACAAGGAAATACATTTTCGTATATTAGCGTTAGGCGTCCACTTGTATAACAAGGGAATACTTTTCATGTCTTAGTAATTAGGCACCCACATGTATAACAAGGGAATACTTTTCATGTCTTAGTAATTAGGCTCCCACATGTATAACAAGGGAATACTTTTCATGTCTTAGTAATTAGGCGCCCACCTGTATAACAAGGGAATACATTTTCATGTCTTAGAAATAGGCGCCCACCTGTATACCAAGGGAATACATTTTCATGTCTTAGAAATAGGCGCCCACCTGCATAACAAGGGAATACTTTTCATGTCTTAGCAAATAGGCGTCCACCTGTATAACAAGGGAATATTTTTCATGTCTTAGAAATTAGGCGCCCACCTGTATAACAAGGGAATACTTTTCATGTCTTAGCAATTAGGCGCCCACCTGTATAACAAGGGAATAATTTTCATGTCTTAGTAGTTGGGCGCCCACCTGTATAACAAGGGAATAATTTTCATGTCTTAGTAATTAGGCGCCCACCTGTATAATAAGGGAATACTTTTCATGTCTTAGCAAATAGGCGCCCACCTATATAACAAGGGAATAATTTTCATGTCGTAGTAATTAGGCGCCCACCTGTATAACAAGGGAATACATTTTCAGTTTTTACATAGCAGGTATTGAAACCAGCACCCACCATGAAGGCAGAGGGACACATCGGAAGATCCCCAATACAAATCCGAGCTCAACAGTGAGAAAGAAGGCAACAGTGGCTGGAAAAGCACTTCACGTTATAGGTTTTGAAACTAGTAATCCATCCTAAAGCAGAAGGTTATAGCAAAGTTCTCAGCGCAAAACCCAAGCGCATAAGTCAGAAGAGATATGAGACACACCAGGAGAGGAACAACTTTCAAACTTTGTCTACCCCCCTCAACATAGCAGACTTGACGGAGAAAGCTATATCCACAGTAGAATGAGCAAAACGAGGAACGCTGATATTCAAAGAATAAAAGGCCGGAGCCGCCTCCAAGTTCTCGAAAGGAAGCACTGAAAGAATCACAAGATGACAAGAACGCAAGGCGACATGAAGACAGATGAGATCTTATGATCCATAAACTAGCTTAGCTTCTTGTTTTCCTTTTTAGCACGGTGTAATAAGGAGTTCAGTAAAGCAGTGGTAACAGCATGCAACAGTAGTAACATCAAGATCACAGCAGTCACGGTAGTCCCAGCTACCGAAACTTCCTGAGCTACATTGACCTGATTCCTGTTTAGCCCGGGATATGTAGGAGGCCTTCTGAAGCAGAGGCTCGGTCAAACTTTTTCCAAAAATGCTTCATACGGAGTGCTCAAACGGGCAAAAAATCGCTCGTGTTTGCTCACTATCTTTGCACGAAAACTCTTCATGTTTCCGCGCAAAGAGGGGCAGCTGTGAGCACGTGATTTTTGCCTCACACGAGCTACTCCCAAACGAAATAAAAACAAAATGGTCTATTTTATTGTGTGCATTTTTTCTGTATTTTTTTTTTTTGTGAATTTTCGTGCTACTTTGGTATTTGTTTGCATTCGTATATACATGATTATATGTGTTTAAATTAATGAAAATATAAAAGTATGTTATGTTTGCATTTTTTCAACTTTGCAATTAGGAGTACTTAAGTCTATTTTGCCAAAAAATGAAAATTCATAAAAATATGTATTTTTTGCATTTTTTTTAGTATTTAATGTCCAAATTGGGTAATTTTATTTTTAATTGTTAATTAATTATATGTGATAATTATTATTAGAAGTTAATTAGTGCTTTTATAAATTAATTTAGTTCTATAAGTTAATTTGGAATTTTTAGAATTTTAGTTTTATTTTAAGAAAACAAAAGAAAAGAGTTGAAAATCAAAGAAAAATTCGGATTTGGGCTTAAATCTAAGACCAACAACCAGGCCCAATTCATTTCATGACTCAGTCCGGTCTATTGAGCCCTCAGATCTCGCCAAACAAGATCTTTAATCGTGGTCGTTCATCTCAACCTAATCCAATGGTCTGGATCCCATCTCCCAACCCGTTACCCGGCTCCGACCCATTCCCCGGACCGGCCCAATCCCATAACTTAATCAAATGACACCGTTTTACATTAAGTCAATGATCCCGGTCGTTGATCTCATCTGATCAAACGGCCAGGATTAAATCTCATCCCACCTATATATTCCTTAAGCCCTACCCCGCCCCCCTTTCAGACCCCCCTCGCCTATCTCTAACCTTCAGAGACAGGATCAACAACCTCCACCCAGCTCCGCCATGGACCGCCGGCCAGAAATCGCTTCCGCCGGTGGCCGGCGTCCAAACAGCCCCAAATTAACACCAAACAACCGCCTCACTCCCCTCTCCACGAATTCGTTAACCGTTTGTTTCAAAACATCATCAAGCTTCACGAATCTTCAATTGAAGATTCGAGCTGAACTTCAACCTATACCAAACACCCCCAAAATCAAACCACCTAACCACCAAATCACCCTCGCCCCTAATCCTTAGCCAATTTGGTCCAAATCCGAGTTAAAACTATCAAATGACGGATCTAGGGCTCAGGGGTTCAAGACTGTTTCGAAATTGTCAGGGTCAAGTTAGTTTCTAATCAGTATTATAGGCATGTTTGTGACGAAATATGCATATAATACTAATTGGAAATCGACTTCGAAGGGCATGTGACTGGAATCCGAAAAAATCAGTAAGCCGACTTGTATATTTTCTTTTTCTGTTTATGTATATGGTCGTTTATTTATGTTAAGTTTAGATTATCTTGTCTTAAGTTTCAAGTTTAAATTCATTATAGGTTTTTAATCCACCTATCTTTCTTATTTCGGTTAGTCTAATAATCCAATGTTCATTTAAATAGATCAATCGATTATTCGTTTGCTTAAAATAAAGTTTGTAATTCATCTTTTAGTTTACTGCTCTTCTTCTTCTTCCCCATCATACCTATTATTATTTGGTCTAGTTGCTTTTGTTTGGTGTTGATTATATATTATAAATTATGTAATCGATTTGAATAATTTCGTCGATTAGTTAGTTTCCTTATAGCTCCCTGTTTAGCCAGTCGAATGGCATGTTTGTTTGTTTCATTTTGCTTGTTTATTTATGCTTTGTATTTAGGAAGTTTCAATTCAGCCAAGTAAGTCTCTTGTGCAAATTATGATTACTCCAAGCTATTTCCAGTAGTTAATTCAGTGTGTTTGTTTGTCCCCCTTTGTATGTTGGTTAATTGATAAGAATTGTAATTTGGTTATGATTGAAGTGGGTAAAATAGTGAATTAAGGGAGATTAAGGGGGGCAGGGTAGTAATTCCAATAGGTTGCTATTAACTTTTGTGGGGTAATTAAACAGTGAATTAACAATTAGTTTAGGGGTTGCTGTTAGGAAACTGCTAGTTTTGAGTAGAATGGTACATTTATAATGTTAATTAAGGTAAGTGAGAGGGTAGATATTTTTAGGGTTGAAAAAAAGGGGGCTGCTAGTTGGACTTTTAAGAGCTGGAATTGGACAGCATTTAAATTAACTAATGAAGGGGGTTGTTGGTTCTGTTTTTAAGTATATAAAAAGGGACTGAAACACATAGATAGGAGGGGAGTCTTTTAAAAAGGAATTCACACAGAACACATGGGAAGAACTGAAAAAACAGAAAAGAGAGGCACTTTCGAATACACACATACACAGTTTCCTTCTACTGAAAAGGATTACTGCTCCGTTGAATTTTGTCGCCTTTAATTTGACTTCTGATATTTCACAAGTTCTTTTGAAATATTTTGTTGATCCATCTGGGGTTCAAAAAGAGTTTGAACTTGGGTTTATAGAAGTTAGTTTGGAAGTTGTGGTATTTGTTTGACCGATTGAGATTTCTCTAAGTTGTCGTGTATCATTTCACGGTTTGAAAGTAGTTTTATTGATGCTGTTGTATTGTTGCTGCTATCATTTACTGTTGCTACTGGAATTACTGTTCATACTGACTCTTTCTTCTCCTCATTTCTTTCAACTTTTCCAGATACACATTTCTTAGTTATACCTAATGAACAATTTGGCTTGAAGTTGAAACGGAAATTTGAAGTTTTGGAGTCCGGTGTCAATGTGTCTTTCAATTGCTCATTTTATTTTCATTTCTGTTTTAATCACATTATTTCGAATTGGATGATGTACTATATTTCACTTGATGTCTTGTATTATTCTTCTGAAGATTATACATAGTTAAACTTGGTAGGAATTCATTTGTTTATCAAGTATCTTATAGTTAGATGCAGGTTTGAGATGGTGTAATTATTTGGATTTCGACTGTCACAAACCTGATGGATTTGTCTAAATAGAATCATTAGTTAGCTTCTTGAGTCATTCATATTAGTTAGAGTAGTAGTTGTTCATAGTTTAGCTTACTGGCTAATTCCATTTCATGTTATTCGTGTTGTTGGCTCCTTCAAGGATTGGATCCAGTTCTGGATCAGTAAACATATGTTAAGTAGGAATTTCCCAGTTCGATGTAGTATACCTGGATTTAGTATGCCTAATAGATATGTTTTTGTTTGAAATGGGACTTGGTTTATTGATTTCAGGGATGTTCTGGTTTAGTGATGTCCATGTTTATACATAAATTTCATTTTTTTTTAACATGTTCAAAGGGATATAGGTGTAATTGTATGTCTAAAATTAAACTTGAAAGCATGTTAACTGTACTAGTTTATTCCCATTTAATGTTGCCTTTATCCATTATTTTTACTATTAAAGTTTAAAGGTGTTTGAATTCAATCTAATTCACAAACAATGAATCACAGTTAGTAGCTGAGTTGCGAAAAACAACAATTTCTGAGCCGACATTATCATGAGAAATATGTTGATCCTTTGGATTTTGTTTAAGTTAGGCGAAATAATTTAGGTTGCAAGAACAAAGTGGCCGTTGAAATTTGTTGTGAATTAGTTAATTTTTTACAATGTATGATTTATTTTCTAAGCCCGTTAACATTATATAGTTGCACTCTTTTATTACTCCATAAATAATTTTATAAGAATATAGAAAATCATAGTATACTTTAGGGTGGACCTTTAAATAAAAATGAGATGAGCCTCGCCAGGCATAATGCACAGATTACGAGCCCTCATAAATATATATATATAAATAATTAGAATTTGGGACAAGCCGTTTAGCTAATTTCACCCCCCCCCCCCGCAAAGTAATTAATATGTTAGTCATTTTAGGTGTGTTTTTAATCATTTTACCTTTCTTAAATACGGGTGTGCATTTCATGCGACCCGAATCCAAATCCAACAACGTTGAATAAGAATGTGTCGAGGATCCGGGCGCATTTCATGTGACGTGATCGAAAAATGTGTTCTTAAACAACGCTCACTTTCTTAAGTAGTAATAATTGACAAAAAGTGGTAAATAGCATTAAAATTGCACTGTAGGTTAATTTGTTATAAATCAGATAAATAAGCCAAAATATGACAGTTGAGCGACCGTACTAGAACCACGGAACTCGGGAATGCCTAACACCTTCTCTCGGGTTAACAGAATTCCTTATCCGAATTTCTGGTTTGCAGAGTGTTAAACAGAGTCATTCTTTTCCTCAATTCGAGATTTAATCGGTGACTTGGGACACCATAAATCTCCCAAATGGCGACTTTGAATTAATTAAATAAATCCCGTTTCGATTATCCTTTAATTGGAAAAACTCCATCGCGCCCTCGCGGCCTGCGGAAAAAGGAGGTGTGACCGATAAATTTTGCGTCAAACAATCTTGTCGAGTGGCAAGTGGATTGACACGTTTAAAATTAGATAACCAATAAGCCGAACCGTTAAGAGTAAATAATAACCCAATCCGCCCGATAAGCAGCTACGAGTTACATATTTTGTGCTATGAAGACTTTACCCCGAAAATACGAAAAAATCGAAAAATCCAAGAAAAAACGAGATTAAAAAATCCAATTTGTTGGTTTGATTTGGGTTACAGATTTAAAACCCCAACTATTAGTTTGGTAATTGAAAAAACTGAACCAACCCGGCCTATATATATCCCTTATACTAATCATGTGGTATGCTCTCTTGTAGATGTCTTTATTTTTCATTCCATTTTCTATTGCAATCATAGCGCGATTTGAATTGATTATTGTTTGACTCAAAATATAGCAAAGCCTTTTTGAACAAATTAATTGAAGAAACTGAAGGGTTCAATCTTAGCTAAGTATAATATTCTCCAAAACGAAAGATGGGTAAGGAGAATACGGATAATAGGGCTTCTTTTTCTATCTAGGTCAACCAGCCTTTCACAATAAATCTTTTCACTTACTTATGTAAACAAGTTTACAACGTATGTTTTGAATCAGGTCCCCTCTCTCTCTCTCTCTCTCTCTCTCTATATATATATATATATATATATATATATATATATATATATATATATCTCATCCTAAGCTGTGAAAAAAATTAGTTATAAGGAATATTCTTAATGTTCCCTAATGGGCCAGTACTATTACAGAGATCGTATAATATCTTGTTTGCCTTAATGTCATCCCCCACATGACGTCAAGTCATGAGACCTCGTCATTCATTATACCCATCGTCAAACATGATTGATCAAATTTGGACCCATATAATTATGGTGGAGTCATTCCTAATATATCAATAATTCAAAATGTGAAAAACTTCAAACATTAGAGAACAAAATTTGTAAATATTAAAATGAAACAAGTATAATTGGAGAGACATAATTATTGTTGAATTTCATATACCATTGCAAATTGTACACTGTTAATATAGTAAATCTTCATTCACTTCATTCCAGATAACTTGGTAAAATATGAAATCACAAGTAACGTCGGGGCAACAATCACGGTAAAAAAAGAGGACAGTAACAGTAATCAAGTAAACTACTATAACGGAACTTTAACCAATCTTAAAACCACAAATTAAACTTCAAACGGAAACAATCACGGTCACCTCCACCTTCATAGTATATTATTACCGTCGCCACCAAAACCATCTCAATTAAGACGATGGCCACCTCTGACTTCACAGCAGGGGCGGATGTAGTGCATTTGGGGATGGGTTTAATTTTTATAACTTTTTATGCATAGTAAAAATTTATATGTAAAAAATTATTAAAATTATCAAAATAATAGATATAAACTCGTAACTTTAAATATATAAAGGATTTAATACTAAAAATTTCAAAGATTTTCGTAGAATTGAATTCCAGAATTCGCCTCTACCCGATTTGTTTCTGACACGCTGATAACATGACCGTGGAGGCTTTTGCCGTTCATCCCCGTAATAGCGTCCCTCATTGATTTGAAATTCCCGAATTCAACAAATCCAAATCCTCTAGATCTTTTATTGGAGTCCCTGCTGACCTGGACAATTCCAAAAAACATGACTAACTCACCAGATCTACAACGTAACTTCCATATAGAAAAGAGGGTAGATTTACAAAGTAATCAAGCAATAATATAATTACGTCTTTATTTCAAATAAATTTGGGTTAACTATATGAATACCTACTTCTTTATTTAAGCTCAACTTTTATCATCATAAAATAAAAAAGATAATAATAGTAGTAATAATAATAATACTAGTTCTCCCGCAATACTAACAACTTTTTCTTTTTGGTAAGACAGGAAATTCGTAGTCATTATAACCTCTGCCACAGCTACTGTTCCTCGGATAAACCTCCCATGTGTAATAGCTTGCAAATAAATACAGGGGTTGAAAACCGCACTAAATAAGTTCCGTGCGACAAACTCAACTCAAAAGACATTGATGGGGAATTCGATGCCAGATCATCTAGACAAATGACCACCCTCCAAATTAATTGGGCAACCCGAAGGGTTCTAATAATGCTAAAAACTTATTCTCAACAATAGTAAGTATATCATCTAGATGAATCTCTTACAGCTTTACAAGGGAATACATTAAGAACAATGAGGAGAAATGTTAAGAGCGATCTATCTTCATCTCATGATAAACGAAGGAAGATGAAATGTACTGTTTCAATTTGTTCCAATTTATGTGATGCAGTTGAGATTTCAAAAGTCAAACTTTTTAATTTTAATTAATAATCATTAATTCTAGCGTAGATTTCTTAAAAAAATTCAAATAAAACTTATATTTTACTTTGCTATAGACGAACCTTGGCACATAGTACTTCACCGAACTGAGAAAACGCCATCCCAAGTGTAAAGTCGTCGGTAGTATATGAGAGTTCACCGATGTAAACCTTGTATTTATCTTCAAACATTTTTTAAATTTCTAGAGAGACTAATAATATAATAAGAAGAAAGAAACCCAAAAGACAAAGTGAATGGAGACGACGGTAGAAAACCGCCGGTTTTTATAGGCGAAGGAGCCAACATTTGGTCAAATGCCAGTTTAAGTTAATCGTGTGCCGCACTTCTCCCCGGCTAAGTCCTAACTTCTCTCCCAGTTAGTTTCGTTCCGAGAGTAAGAAAAACGGTAGTGGGGATCCAAAAAGCAGCAACTTGACAATTTAAATATTTTGTAATAAGTGATAATTTTTTTATTTTGACAAAAATAAGTATCCATTTATATAATCAAAATAAAACTTAATCTATTTTTCTAAACTTAGCTTTATATATTTATCCCTAAAAAGTCTTTTACTCCTCACATTAAATTATGCTGCAACATTTAATTAAGGTTAATTTAGTCACACTAACTATTTTTGTCTATATTTTAGTATTTTCTTAATGGGTATGCCCAAAATAAATTGATGTGGACCGGAGGGACGAAGAGATTACAATAACATAAGAAATTTTTTCTTGAACCCACCTAGTCAATAGGTTTTTTTCTTTCTTTTTACGGGGTTAATTTCACTAGCGGTCATCCAATTATATATCTAATTCACAAAAATTATTATTTTATTTTTATCACTTAAAAATCACTCAACTTCATCTTTCTCACTTAAAACCCATTATAGCTCAAAATATATGAAATATTCTACAATAAATTTAACTTGGCATTAAATTTATTTTAAAAATTTAATAATAATGTCACATCGACTTAACTGACCATACCAGATTTGACTTATTTCCCATCAAACTAATTTGACCTATACCCAAATATTTATTAATATTAGACCATTAAAAGGAAAAGACAAGAACAATCATTTTATACAAAAAAAATTTACAAAATAACTTTAAAGCCATAAATGCCCTAAAAGTTCATAAATTATGAAAAGAACTAGTTTTTGCATCCAGATCATTTTATAATTTTACCGTAATATCAAAGCGTTTCTTATTAAGCAACGTCAATAAACAAAATTATTATTCAGTTAGCAATATCCACAACTAAAATGTAGTATAAGAGAAGTTGTTAATATACACTACAATCACAGCAAGCCTATAGCATTAATAGTTTGGACATAAAAAAGACACAGTATAATATTTCATTGGTACGACTGAGACCCAAAAAAAAATTTAAAAACTTAATTATTAGATTAAAAGACCTATCAAAGAGTAACCACATAGCGTATTTTAGTAAATAGAGAAACGTGATTTTTTATGTTAACCTATTTGGGTTAGGGTCAAGTGGAGTTGAGGGGGTATGCTCATTTAAGCTGATGTGATATTATTTTATATTTTTTAATTTTATTTAGTGTCGTATCAATTTTTTTGTAGAGTATTGATAGGTTTTGAGCTAGATTGACTTTTAAGTAAAAAAGATGAAGTTGAGTGACTTTTAAGTAATTAAAAATAAAATATAACTTTTGTGAAATAAACTTATAATTGAATAACCACCAATGAGATTAACCCCTTTTTACGCCAACTTGGGTGTTTTCCCTTCTAGCTCATCCCTCTAAGGAGAGCATGTCCTAATGACTTGTAAGTTTAAAATATTGTAAGTACCTAGAAAGATAATAATTATAGTTCCTTAAAAATTTTTCGGATGTTCAACTGTGTCACAAAAGTAACAAATTCGTTGACATATCCAAGTACTACTATATAGAAGTCCATTCTGATCTCTTTAATCCTTCTTGTCATAGACATCATATAAAAGAAGTAACAAGAAAGTATTCTCTATTCACGGAGGATTCGGGAATGATTGCACCCCAAAAAATATGATATAGACAACTTACCCTAAGTAAGCATATTATAAATATTATGGAAGAATTGACCAAAATAGCCATTCATTTAACAGAGTAAACTAAAAATAACTAATATATATATATTATTGATTGAAAAAAAATAATCAGTAAATTTGATCGTGTATGATGCCACTAGACAATCGTTCTGATGAGTTTGATCTAGAAAGATATGTAGAGTGACTCAATAATGTAATGGGGGAGATGAAGAGTATATGAGGAGTTGAGAACTATTAAACATGACAACAGAAATTTTAAAAAAAAAATAAAAGAAAAAAACTCCTATTACAGAAAAGACACCTGTTGGAGAGGCTAATGGTATAGATTGAGGGTTTGAGGATATTGGGGTAAGAAAGGCTAATAAATATGTTGGATAATTGGGAGAGATGAAGAGTATATCAGTAGCTTTGAATGTTGAAGTGATGATAGCAAGGAGGAGCTAGATGCAGAAGTTGTTAAAGCATTAGATCTACCCACAAGAAGGGGAAGTAAAAAAGTAAGATATGATGAAGCTTGTGAGGTGGATGTATTTGAGCTCGGTATGGTATTTGAGAATGTAACACAATTTAGAATGGTTGTAGCAGATTATGTTGTTGAGTATAGGAGAAAAATTAAACTAAGACCTAATGAGCCTCATAGGGTAAGGGTTAAGTGTAAAACAAATACATATAAATAGTTGTTGGCTACTTCTTTGGATAGAGACTCTGGTGATTTTCTAGTCATTAACTAACATCATGTACATAAATGCATTTCTGCTAACAAAAATAAACTTTGCACTTCTATGCTTATTGCCAGAAAGCTCAAGGATATGATAGTTTCCCAGCCATATATAAGACTTTGGGAAATTCAAGACCTGGTTAGAGACAAGTTGAGTCATTATGTTGGTAGAACTATGTGTCAGAGGACAAAACATAAAGTTCTGAAGGAAATTATGGGTGATTAGAAGCTGGAATTCTCAAGGTTATGTGATTATACAGACATCATCAAGCAAACTAATCTAGAAAGATCATGTGAGTTAAAATTAATAGAGATATTGATCTTGGGAAGAATTTGTCTGTGTATTTCTATGTATGCTTTGAAGCCTTCAAGAAAGGATGGTTGGATAAGTGTAGGAAAATCATAGTATCGATAGTTGTTAACTTAAGGGAGCTTATGGAGGTCAACTTCTTGCTGTTGTTGGAAGGAATGGGAACAATCAAATGTTTCTAGTTGCTTGAGCAGTCGTGGATAAAGAAATAAAACATAGCTAGAGTTGATTCTTAGGATATTTGATTGATAACTTAAATATGGGCACTGGTGAAGGTTTTACTCTAATGTGAGATATCCAAAAGGTAATTTTTCTGCTCTTCTAAACTTTCTGATTTTCTTTTAATTATTCTCATCTAAACTTTCTGTTATTCTTTTGATTATATTCATCTAAACTTTCTCTTATTCTTTTGATTATATTAATCTAAACTTTTTTCTCTTCTTTTGATTATATTCTTTTAAACGTTTCAATCTTTTAAGTACTTTATTTTGTAGGGACTTGTTCTTGCCACAATAAATTTATTTCCAAATATAGAGCAAAGAATATGTGCTAGGCATATCTGGAGTAACTGACATATCAAATAGAGAGGAGAAACTAGAAGAAAGCAAATCTGAAGATGCTCAATTAAGGAGCTGGAAGCATTAAGTAAATTATGTAATAATGAAATATATGAGAATTTATTACAACATACAAAGGTAGTTATTATATTGATCAAATAGTTACTATATTTGGTCTAAGATTAATAATTAATTTGCGTTGCTTTTATTTTAGCATGGTACCTCAAGTGAGAGAGTTCTACAAAGATTATCAACTATGAAGGGAGCCTCACCAACCAATATTGGTTTTGTTTGCGGATTAGAAATGGAAGGGAAAAGATGCAGTCACTACCTCACAATTGCAATAAATGAAGGCCAACAAAAGGAATAAAGTGAATACCTCATCATCAACAATCAAGAAGTAGTACTAAAAGTGAACTGTTTTAGTTTTGTGTCTATGTAATATTAAACAACATTGATGTGTAGGGATGATATTAATTTAGGTCTTTTTGTCGATGTATTGATGTTGCCAAACTTATGAAGTACTTATGCTTTTGGTACCATTTTGTTGGAGTTGCAGCGATACATCTGAGCTCAACTGAGAGCAATTTAATAGTAATTTTTATTCATGTATGACCATCTATTTATGATATTTTATTTCCATATACCCACTAATACCATATCACATATTTTCAGCAAAAAATTACAATCTTATGTGCTTGATACAAGAAAACATTCAAAAAATAAGAAGAAAAAAAGGATAGAAAGACTAGCTGAAAATGAATGTAACATGAACTAAGAGTTGTTATAATATTTTAGGCTGTAAGTGTGTGTTTGATATTGTGTGCATATCTAAAGAGCTAGAGCCATAAACAAATAACAAGAAATTCCTTCCCGGCTTAATAGAGCTTAATAAGCAAAAACTACACAGATTGCACTGCCTACCTGATCGACACACTTCCAAACAATTACTAGCAACTGTTTAGAGATATACAAGTTTTTACTTTTGCTATACAAGAAAAGCAATTTTAGCAGATTCTCTTGGAATGGAGTTACAGGGAAGTGAAACGGCTTCCAAGATAAAGACAAGTAAAATAAGCACGCTCACAGCAAAGAAATCTCTTTATCTGAAGAATCTGTAGTTCTGGGCAGCGATATCATCTATTAAAAATTACAAAATTGGCATTAAGATTTGCTAAAAGATTTTTGGTGTATCACAGATTCTTGCAAAAATAGTAGCAACCTTCAAAACTCCATAAATTTCTAGGAGATCAACAATCTATTACTAATAACTAGTTCTACTACTATAATACATAGGACCATTATTTCGTCCACTACAAGTTTAGTCATGCATAAAACTACACGGAACTACACGAACATAATCCAGACTATACATATAAAAATACAAAAAACAAATATAAGCATCTTGAATTTGGCTCTTGCCCATTCCCTCTGTTGTTTAGCCTCCTTGCAATTCACTGCTAGAGACTCCATTTTTACTTTAGCATCTTCAATTTCTATTTTAATTTATCCTTTTCTTCTTCAAGTTCTTTTACTTTTACTCTTAGTCAATCACTCATTAAACGTAACATCGCCCGACTTGGTAGTTTCTCCCTCTCCAATGGACCCGTAGATGGACCATCAAACCATCTAAAATAATTACATCCACTATTTTTCTAACAACAAATGCATTCAAATTACTGATTAATAAAAAATAAGAAATAAAAAATTTTATAATCAATGAAACTAGTTACTCACTCTTTGTTTACCTCGAAAATACTAGTAACAGTTAAATTTAATTTATGATTTTAAAGATACGTGATTTAGTTCAATACCAATTAATAATAAAAAAAAATATGATGTATAGATGAATAAAATAAGTAATATCAAACCAGTAGATAGGTTCAGTCTTGACCTCGAGCCTAGTGACCTTGAGACGAGCTATAAAAATAAATCAAGAATAGTAAAACTAAAGGATAATTTTGTTGAATAATTAACAAAAAATTAAGATAGTATATTCTTTGACAATGATTAGATGATGTTTACAAATGATTTGAGTCCCCTTTATATAGGAGGGGAGCTTTAAATAAGGTACATTTTTATTTACAATAAAGAATGTTATTAGGATAGCTGTATAACCGCCTAGTACGGATCTACACTAATTCGTACAAATATTTCAGAATTTACTCAATGATCTTGGGGACGTGGCGAGAATCTTCTCCTTCTGTAACAAACTCACAACGGTACTATCTCAGAGTCAGTCATACTTGGCTCTGATATTCCTCAAACACTAAGGTCTTCGAGCCTCTTATTCTGCCTTCGAGCCCTGGCTTGGTCTTTATCGAACTTCTACCCTTGGTGTGACGTCTCGAGCCTACTAAGTCGGGATACCTGATTTTACCGTATACAGATTGTCTTCATGTTTCTTAGAGTAAAATAATCAGAAATAATTTGAACCGCAATTTTTCTGAGCCCTTGATGATGATTTCATCATTGCGACATAAGCGCTTGAAGTGACCGAAACATCCCATCGGTTCTCTTCCCCAAAATATTAAGTGCAAGCCATTAATGGTCGGCCACTAGCATCATTGAACTGTCGCTACCCATCTATATATATAAGGTCTAATCCCTGAGAAAGCCTTACTTCAATCTTCGAATCGCTACCCATCTATAAATATAAGGTCTAATCCCTGAGAAGCCTTACTTCAATCTTCAAACCACCTCTGAACCTCTTTTGTATCTCTCTATCTCCATCTGTTTCCTTTTATTATCTACTTCTACTGCATTCTTAGTGCCGAAAAATGCCAAACTGCGCCATCTCATGTATCTTATAATCCAGAATTATAGCAAAAATCTCTAAAATATTCCTTCAAAAAGAAAAGGATTCCTCCTCATCTTCTTCCCGGCCGGCCAAACTTGTGGCGCCGGTGGCTCTTCACGAAATCACTCCTAGCCCTTGTGTGATAAAGAAGGATTTCAATATTGAAAATCCCCCCGATATTCTAGGCCGATGCGAACATGTATCTCAATATATCAGTTGATATTGTAGAAATACCTGAAGACCCTAAAGAAGGATTGCGGCTGGGAGACAAGGTTGTGGTACAAATCCCTGAACTGAGGAAAGTATCACTACTCACGTGGAGGGATTCTTAAGTATTTACACTTACCCCTTCACACTGGTTCCCTTCAGCCAGATCCATCCTTCCTTTCAGTGCATCATGATTATATTCCACTATTTTTCCAACAAGGCCAAGGGATTGGAGTTTACTTTCAACCATCTCATTCGGTTGTATCATCCTCAGCTTTTTCGAGGGATCGTCAAGCTTCAACGTCGATTGAAGAAAGTCTTCATCTCTAGTAATGATGAAAATAAAGTTTGAGGCTGGATGAGCCGTTTTATCATGGTAAGGACCTCATATGTCATCCATCGGGGGGAAATATCGTTCCTAGAGAAATGGAACTTTAATCGTAAGTGAAATCTTTCTCCAAATAGACATTCATATTCTGTTTTCGTGTTTCATAATGCCTTTGTTTTTTTTGCAACTGTTGCTTGGATGCCCCATGTGGTCCTCGACCTCGAGGGTTGGTTTGACAGCTAGCTGCCACCTCCTCGTACTATGAGCGCAAATTATTATGGGACAAATGGGAGGTCAAACATCATGGTAAGTTCTCATCCTATAGTTTTGATACTTTTTGTTTATTAATGATGCCTCCTTATTCATGCTTATCTACGTAGGGATCGAACATGTTACCAAAATGAGGCCAGCCCCGTCCAGAGAAGAAACCGAGTCCCCAATTCTGAAATCGTGGAAAGACAACAAAAGAAAAAGGGATTCGAAGCTCGAAGATCCCCAGGATAAGAGGGCCCCTACTCAAAGGACAAGGAGGAATCTTATCCATGTGGATTTCGATTCAGCCATCAATATCAGGAAGACGTAGAGAATGAAAGCGAAGAGTCAGAATTGAGCACTAAACTAGGAAATCAGTCGAGGCCGTCAAGTCCTCCAAAATTGATACCTTGCCTCATAGTGAAGAAACTTCAAAGGAAACTCAGGAAAACCCCTTGAGTCCCTCGAGATCGATATCATTCCCCCTCCGTCAACAAATACGTCGGAGGGGATAATGGTTGAGAAGGCCGAAGATAATAAGAGTTCCCTGATTAAGGAGCTCGGGTTCATGAAAATGGGTCACTCACCTTCTCTACCATGTTACTCTGAGGAGGAAAGAAAGCTCTGAGGCTCCTATGCAACCAAAAGAAGGAAGCGCTTAAGGTTCTTCGGGGTGACTTGGCCAAAGCTCAAAGAAACGAGGCCGAGCTAGACAAGCAAGTAACTGTGACTTTAACAAAGTATGGCATACTTGGACCTACTGCGGAGGCTACCGCTTCGATCAGCTGCAGCAAAAGCTGGAGATGATTTGGGAGCTCCAGGGCGAGGTCCGTCAAGTTAAGGCTAACTGCCACCGATAGAAAGAGAACATGGATCAGCTCGCTGCTGATAAAGAAGTTGCTATAGCCCAACTGGCCTCGGCTAAGACTCAGCTCCGAGGTATTAAAGTGAAGAATCTAGCCCAGCCCAAGAAAATCAATGAGCTATAGATGGAACTTGTATCCCCCATGGTGGACTTCGATGTTGCTCGATATGCCCAAAAGACCTCGGGTAGAACTTCTCTCCTTTTCCTTTTGCATCGTCCAACATCTTTTTTAAGTATTGAATAATGGTTTTGTTTGTTGACTCGGTCTGTCAATTCCCAATTGGATGGTATGGTGTTGATAAAATCCTATTTATTTTGTATGCTTCGAGAAACTATATTACCTTGCTTTCGATGAATTGATTACTATTGTCACATACGATTTTGGTAGGTATCCCAAATCGACACACGATATAGTCTCAAATGAAGTCAATAACTTCCTTTTCTCTAATCTTCTCGAAGGAATGTGCTTCTACCCATATTGAAAGCTAGTCAATCATTGACAAAATGAATTTATCATTTTCTTGGTCCATTGGTAGAGGGCCGACTATGTCTATTCCCCATTTCATGAAAGGCCACGGGGACAGGACTGAGTGTAGTAGCTCTCTGGGCTGATGAATCATAGGTGCGAACCTTTGAAATTTATCACACTTTTTAATGAACTCCTTGGTTTCTTTTTCCATGTTATCCCAGTAATACTCTGAGCTGATAATTTTGCGAATCAAAGACTCGACGCCAGAGTGATTCCCACAAGTACCTCCGTGGATTTCTCATAGAATATAATTGGTATCCTACGACCCAAAACATACCGCTAATGACCTATAGAATGTTCTTCTATATAATGTTCTATCCCCATCTAGTGTGAACCTAGTAGCCTTGGTTCGCAAGCCCTTGATTCTTTGTGATCCGATTGGAGCTTTCTATTTTTCAAATAATGGATATACTTATTTCTCCAATCCCAAGTCAAGTTCGTAAAAATTATTTTGGTATGACCTTTCTCGACCACGGATCTCGATAACTGGACAACAGTCCTCTGCTGTCATATCATTAGCTTCATTGATATTATGTACTCAGTCATGTTCATGCATATTATATCATGCCTCACTCTCGATTACTGTTATTTGACATATCATATCATTGTCCAGGCTAGTATCATGACATTTTCATCCTCTGTGTGTGAGACTAGAGAGTGATAAATGAGTGAGGCCGAGAGTCTGATATTGAGTGACAATATGGGATCGGGTTGTACGCCGCAGTGAGATATTAAACATGCATTTGTTGGCTTGTTATAGTGCTTAGGCTAAGAGATGGCCATGCGGAGTCTTTACACCCTAGTGAGTGTGGTTGTTGATATTGAGGGATGGATCTTCCCTGGACAAGGATCTTATCCGAAGTATTGATACATGGAGATGGATCTTATCCATAGGGCTGGAATGGCCTTCCTCAGTACTGGATGACTACAGTTGGTGATGTATATATAATTCGGGATGGATCTTCCATGGGTTGGATGGCCATATATAGTACCGAGTGGTTGAGCACTTGTGAGTAGAGGTATTCGAAAAATGATCATGCTATTTGTGCATTGGTACTTAGAGATTTCCTGATCTTTATACTCTGAACTGATCATATTGTATTTACTTACTGCAGAGTTTTTACTTGAACTGCAAGCATCTCTATTTTTTTTTACAATTAATTGTATATCTGTTGAGGTTTGGTTCCTCACTACCTGCCAGTTCATAGTTTGGACTTGTTACTTACTGAGTTGGTGTACTCATGCTAACCCTTGCACCTTGTGTGCGGATCCAGGTGCTTCGGGCCACGGTAGCGGTTGCTGATCATTTCAGTTGGAGACTTTTCCTTGGAGATTGCAAGGTAGGTGCCTAACAATCGCAGTCTCGCCTTCTACTTCCTTACCTTCATTTTTAGTGTATTTGATGGACACCCTCAGACTATGTTAGCCTTGTTTATTTTGAACCGTTGTAATATGTTGCTCGTGAATAGTGACACCTGAGGTCGGGCGTATATTTTCCGCTTGTTTTGATTTTCACTTTATATATTTTATTGAATTTCTGCTAAAAACCTGGTTTTACTTAAGCCTTAAATGAAATATGGAGTAGTTGGTAATAAGTTGGTTGTCCTAGTATCATGATAGGTGTCGTCACGATCGGGTCAGTTTTGGGTCGTGACACATGCCATCGATATTAGGCAATGGAAAAGACTTCTTAAGGCATGCCCTATTTAAATCTTTATAATCTACACATATTCTAAGTTTGTTTCCCTTTTTAGGAACTACGACCACGTTGGCTATACACTCGGGGTATTTTAATTCCCGAATAGACCATATTTTAAGAAGTTTATTTACCTCGTACTTTATAAATGCATGTTTCACCTCGGATTTGGGCCTTCTCCTTTGCTTCACCGGTTTGAACCCGAGGTCGATGCACAACCAGCGTATTGTTATTTCTGGTGGGATCCATGTCATATATATATGGGACCAAGATAAATAATCCACATTATCGATAAGAAATTAAATAAATTTTTTCTTGAGTTCGGGGGTTAACCCTGTTCCCAGCTATACCTTTTTCCCGGGCATGTGCTTGATTAGTATGACCTGCTCTAGTTCCTCGATCATTGATTTGTTTGCATCGGACTCTTCAAAAATAACAAAGTTCGAGGAGTAAGGAAATCCTCTTCTTCCTCTTCAATTATATGTTCCCCCGGCTCGATCGGGACTGGATTGGTGATTGCCATTTAGTCGTTCGCTTATCCTTGGCCCCCAATTTTTTGAGGTCAAAGGCATTAGTATCGGCGTCATTTCATCAACCGCAAACATTTCTTTTGCGGCGTGTTGTTCTCCATAAACAATTTTCACATTATCCTCTATTGGGAATTTCATTATCTAGTGAAGGGTCGAAGGTACTGCCATCATGTTGTGGATCCATGGCTTCTCGAGAAGTGCATTATACCTAATGTCTCCTTTGATGACATGAAATTTTGTATCTTGAATTGTTCTAGCCTCATTCACTGGTAGGATGATCTCACTCTTTGTTGTTTCGCTAGCCATGTTGAAACCATTTAGGACTCAGGATCCTATTACAATTTTGTCTTGCAGGCCAAGCTGCTCCACGGCCCTCGATCTGATTATGTTTGTCGAGCTACCTGAATCTACTAGAACATGTTTAACTTGAATTTTATTTAAAAGAACAGAAATTACCAGGCTATCATTGTGTGGTTGAGATATTCCTTCTTCTTCTTCGTCATAGACTGATATGGTATCCTCGGGCACATAACTCCGAGTCCATTTTTTTCTGGTGGTCGACACATTGGTGCGTTTCAATACAGGTCTTTGTGGGACATCGGCACCGCCAACGATCATGTGGATTACAAGATGTGGTTCTTCCTGCTCATTTTTTCTGCTTGCATCTCTCTCCCTGAAGTGATTCTTATCTCGATCATTGAGAAATTCTTGTAGGTGAACCTCGTTGAATAACCGAGCTACCTCCTCCTTTAGCTGCATGCAGTCTTTAGTTCTATTGCCATGTGCGCTTTGATACTTGCACATCAAGTTTGGATTCCTTTGAGATGGGTCGGTTTGTATAGGACTGGGACACCTAGTATCTTTGATTCTTCAATAGCTGACACAATCCCAGATGCATCTACACTGAAATTATACTCTAACAATCGAGGTGTCTTCACAGGTTTGGTATGTTTATCAAACCCATTCTTACTCATGAGTCCCCGAGAGATTTGACCTTGTTCATTTTTCTGATCATTCCAAGGAGTGCTACGACCCAAACCGCTATTTCTCTGATCATCATATGGATGATATCGCTCTTTATTGGATTTTCATTCCTTGTACCATCCTGTTAGGATGAACTAAACCCAAGGGGGCTCCCAAATAGTTGTCTTCGACCTTGATCTTCGATTAATAATGATTATTCACAACTGACTAGGTCACAGCTAGATAGTCAATCAGATTTTGCTTTAATTATCAAGACGCAATCGAACTCCATGCATTCAAACCCTACATAAAATCATGTACTGCCCAGTCATTCGAGACCGGCGGTAGTTCCATTCGCTCCATCAGGAATTTGGACACGAACTCCCTTAACATCTCGTTGTTCCTCTATTTTATCTTAAAGACGTCCCATTTCCTCATTGTGACCTTTACAATCCCGATATGTGCTTTCACAAAAGGTCTACTAACATAGCAAATGAATCGATAGAGTTTGGGGCCAAGTTGTGGTACCAAATCATGGCTCCTTTCGACAATGTTTCCCCAAATATTTTCAACAACATTGATTTGATCTCGTCGTCATTTAAGTCATTCCCTTTGATCCCATAAGAGTATGGAGTAATATGCTCGTTAGGGTTAGTTGTCTCGTTATATTTTGGTATAACAGGCATACAAAACTTCTTGGGGATAGGCATCAGAGTCGCACTCAAAGGGAACGGCTTTTGTATGAGCGTTTTGGAATTCAAACCTTTCAGGTGGGGGGTGCCTACGATATTTGATTAACACGGGAGTTATAAGTCTCCATATTTTTTTCACTATCCTCAATATTCTTTTCTCCGGACATGATCCTCTTGGTTATTTCCTAGACCATCCTCATAATGGTGGGTCCAGTCCCCGAGCCATTTTCGTTTGAGTTTTTCGGCACCGGTTCAGTACGTCGAGTATTTTCTAGTTCGGTTATACATGGAGTTTTATTTTGACTTTGAAGTTGAGAAATGGCAATTTGTTGAGCTTGTAGCATCTCAAATATCACTTGGAGGTTGATTCCTCGTCTCCTATACCCTATGTTCTTTGGCCACCAAACTTGACTTTCCTGTGTACTCTTGCTCCAGGGTCTGCACCTAGATTCGCATTCAAAGCAATGTGTGAACTAGCGTATACTGGTTCCGTATTTGGCACTTCCCCGGGGTTTATTGATAGTACATCGACCCCTGGAGCACTTATGTTGTCATTTTCTCCATGGAACCCAATACCGTCATCACTGTGTATGGGTGCATTCTCTCAGTTTGACAAGTTTTATCCTGAAGTCAAAGAATCTTTGACAAGAACAAGTGTGAAAATAACGTGTGTTATAAGAATTAGTAATGAAATAATCATTATTATCTTTAGCCCCACGGTGGATGCCAAACTGTTTACCTCGACATTACAAGTAACTATTAAATTAAATTTAATTTGTGATTTAAAGATACGTGATTTAGTTCATTACCAATTAATAATCAACAAACTTACAACGGCACTATCTCGGAGGCAGTCATACTTGGCTCTGTTATTCCTCGAACACTTAGGTCTTCGAGCCCCTTATACTGCCTTCGAGCCCGGGCTTGATCTTTATCGAACTTCTACCCTCGGTGCGCGACATCTTGAGCCTATTAAATTGGTGGCACCTTATTTCATCGTATACACTCTTGAAATTTTACAACCATAAAATCAACGGCCTGGGTTTGCTGGGTGATCGAGGTCTTCAACTTAGTATAATCACTGCAACAACATAAATCAGGGTCCTCTCTGAATGCGAATTTTGCGACATTTGAATATTTTTCAAATAGGTGGAAAAAGAAGAAAACGAGATAGAGAAGATTCAGCTAGCTATGAGAAAAGAAATAAGAAAATAAAACAAGATGTACACAACAAAGGAAGAAAAGTAAAGAATAGATAAGAAAGAAAAGAACAAGAGAGAAACAGGTCTAAGAAATTAGGGTTCTAATTTAATTTGGAAATGGATCCGTTGGGCTAATTAGGGTTCTAATTTAATTTGGAAATGGATCCGTTGGGCTAATTGACGATTACATTTTAACAGGAGAGTCAACAAATCTTATCCCTTCACGCGCCCAACAGAGGTGCATTATACTTAATGTGCTATGTCATGCAAAAATATTTATTTGGAATAAATTTGTGTTACATGAAGTGTTCAATAGGAACATACCTTAACTAAGGTGTCCCACAAAAAAATCAAGTTTAAGTGGCCTTATAACCCTAATTTATTCTACCAAGTTTCAAGGAGTTTATACTTGACGTCAGATTTTTCGAACCGCCTACCTTTTGTTTTCTGCCAATATTTGTGTGTAACTTATTTTGTGCTACAAAATACCAATGTTTATATTCGAGAGACGTACTTATCTTCTGGCAAAATATCTTGTAATTGTGATCATAGGTTGGCTAATCAAAATGACTTTTGTTGGCCAAATAAGTAGTTGGTGTTGAGATTGGGGCTATGTAGTTGTTATTTTGCTGGTATAATTCCACATTGTGTTACTTCTAGAGAAACTAGTACTGTACTGTACTAGATATATCCTCTAAATTAAAACCATCTACATCTTAAATCTTGAAATTATCTTGCTATCAGCCGGAATTATGAGTATTAAATTGGAAGTAGACAGAGTATAGGTCACAGTAAAATATCTCTTTACTAACCTTCAGAAAGACGTATACACATTAGGTAGTAAACGAATAGGCTAACTCGGGGATTCAAAACAAGCTTATGAACTGTGGATTTGGGCAGAATAGGTAGATCTGATTCAGTTTACATTCCAACCATTACCGCTACCATAAAATTCTTGTATTTCAATTTTTTGTCTATTACATGGATTAGGGGAGATTGATATAGATACTTTTTGTCTAATATATCTGTATCTACTAAACCTAAAGAAAGAATTAGAGATTAGGCAGTAAAATCGTTTGGGGAACAAACTCGCTGTAATCATATGTATTACTTTCAATATAATTAGAATTTGGGCAGATAAAAGTATGAGACGGGAAATCGAAGAACAAAATTGAAGAGCTAAAGTTAATGGGTACACAATTGTAGACTGTAAATCTTAATTCACTTCATTCCAGAGAACATTGTAAATACAGATCCACAAGGTAACATCACGGTAACAATCTCGCGGTCAAAAACGAGGACAGTAACAGGAACCACAGTAAACCATAACGGAACTTCAACCAAACTTAGAACCATAAATTTCAAACAAAAAAAATCTAAAGGCAACGGAAAATCTAACTCCTCCAGTTTCCTTCAGAACCACCACCGTAACCACCCTCACGACGGCCACCTCCATAACCGCCGCCGCCGCCACCACCATAACCACCTTCACGACGGCCACCTCCGTAACCGCCACCACCACCGTATCCACCTTCCCGACGGCCACCGCCTCCGTAGCCTCCACCGCTACCACCGCGGTAACCACCACCGCCTCCGCCTCCGCCGCTTCCGCGAGACTGAGCTTCGTTGACGGTTATGTTACGACCGTCAAGGTCCTGGCCGTTCATCCCTTCAATAGCGTCCCTCATGGCTTTCTCGTCCTTGAAGGTAACAAATCCAAATCCTCTAGATCTACCAGTTTCTCTGTCATTGATAATCTGAAAATTTCAAATATCATAAAAACACATCAGATCTAACCGGATCTACAACATAACATCCAAAAACAAGTAAATCCGTAAAATAAAAAATAAAAAGAAATAGGGGAGAAACATTAAAATCGATCTATCTTCTTCTCTTGTATAAACAGAGGAAGACGGAACGTACCGTTTCGGGGAAAGTGGAATAATAGTAACAAATAGTAACAGTAACAGATAAACCAGAGAGTAGTAACAGTAACAGTAACAGAGAGAGTAGTAACAGATCAATTTTTCCAGTAACAGAGGGTCAACGAAGCCGATACAAATCGGCTCGAATCCGATCTCTGCTCTGTTGTGCAACAGACCTTCGAGTCGAGAATTTCGCCGAACTGAGAAAACGCCTCCCCAAGTGTTTGGTCAGTGGTAGCCCATGCTAGCCCACCGACGAAGCACCTGTATTCAACTTCTGCCATTTTTTTCTGATTAACAAGAAAAACCTAAAAACGAAGTAAAGAGAGCTGTGGAGAGGAGAGTAGAAAACGCCGGTTTATATAGGCTGGTTGAGGAGCCTAGGTTTGAGTCTATGGCTGGTTAAGTTAATCGTGCACGGCGGTTCTTTTCCTAACCTCAATGCAACTCGGGTTAGGGGTCTGGTTAAAATATTTGTCCGTTTGGTTACCGAAAAAACTCCGTCTCTCGTGAATTTTTGTCACTTTCTTCAACCTGTTCCCACACAAATAATTCATATTGAGCAAGTTAGAATAATACCACAAAAGTTTTAAATGTAAGTTTTATACTAATAATTGCAAATCTCAAACTTCCATTGAGGTCTCGTTTTCAAAGTTACATGATAAACAAAAATACGCATTTTATCTTAACAGGAAATAAAAAAATTTTAAAGTTCAACTGTATATACAATCAGACGTCTCTATAATAATATTTTTATATAACACTCACTCACTATAAGAATATCAATTTATATTATATTATACTAATATATATTATATGTAACTGTATTTTACAATAGCATCCAAAAGATATTTGAACAAATACAGTTGCAGATTATTATAGAGAGATTTGACTGTAGGTCGAATTGCAAAAAGAGAAAAACTTACATAGATTAGTATTTGTTATAAAATAATAAGTACGTGACATGTCTTTTATAAAAGATCTATTAATAAACATGATTATGTAATAAGTATGTATTTTTATGTTAAGTTATTATTTAATTGATTATTAATATAATTCGATGTATGCATAAGTTTCGTATAATTTATTCTCCAAATATACTCGCACGATTTCACCTGCTACAAGTCCACCATGTCATGACATGATTTGGAACATTTATTAGGTCTTTTTCTTCAAATGTGCTTTGCATTTGTATGTTTGCTTAGTTCGTATTTGAAAAGAAAATGTGGTCATAATGTGAAATAAAGAAACGTAATTTAAGAGAAAACAACTTGAATACTGTAACTAAAACTAGTACTCCTCCATAAGACGAAATGACCAACCAAGTACAGATTTAGGAATATTAGAGGGAATATGCGAGTGCCGTTAATTTACGCTGGCAACAACTGATAACCTTTGGTGGCTAACCAGGGTTAAACCTGGGTTTGAACTTCCAAGATATTTTAGGCAAACCTCGTCTGGCACGGCGCTGCCCATAAAATATCAAGAGCTAAAGATATTTATACAGTAAGCTCCGTGTTGGTGGTTTATGCTTTTGTACAGGTGGGTCCCACCGAATTATTGAGTTAAATTACTTACTCAGAATTGCAATTTGATTCTTGTGGATTCAGATTTGATTTTTTTAGACAATCATGCCTTATATTATATTTTATATGATTGTGGATCTAGATTTAAAGAAGGATAGGAGGAACATTTATTAGTTGATACGTGCACTGTCTCAATATATGTGAATATATTTAATTTTAATCTGTGCTAAAAAATAATTTATTTTTTTATTTATAAATAATTTATCTTTACGTAATTATTTATAATTACATAAAAAATATATAGCTTATTTTATACCTAAAATTTAAATTTTATTTTATTTTAACTATATTGATAAATAAGTTTACATAAATTAAGACTAAGTGAGTAATAGATTTTGGAGTCAAAGTGGATGACCATGGGTTAGGGTCCTTACTCCTTAGCGTTAGACTTGGGAGAGAACACAGGAAGCAAGATGACCTCATTATGTTCACACAATTGCAAATTCAGGAAGTCTTTATATGGCCTTAAGCAGGCTTCTAGAAAGTGGTTTTCTAAGTTGTCTTATGTCTTGCTGTCACAAGGCTACATTGCCAGCAAGAATGATTACTCATTATTCACCAAATCTTTTGGTGCTTCTTTCGTGATCCTTGTGATCTATGTGGATAATATTTTTCGTGCTGGTTCTGATATTGCTGAAATGACTACTTTAAAACTGTTTCTGGATGATCAATTTAAAATCAAAAATCTTAGTTTGGTCCATTATTTATTGGGTCTTGAAGTTTCCTCTCATTCTGATGGTTATATTCTGCATCAACACAAGTATCCATGGTGGTTGCCCCATCTCCTAGAAGAGTAAGAAACAACCTACTATTTTTCTTTCCTCTGCTGAAGTAGAGTATGGGGCTTTGAGGAAGGTAGTGACTGAAGTATCATGGCTTGTTGGACTTCTTGGTGATCTTGGGCTTTTTATTACTACTCGTGTACCTGTGTTTGGTGACAGTCACGTTGCTTTACATATTGCAAAGAATTCTGTTATTCATTAGCGTACGAAGCACATCGAAGTGGATTGCCATTATGTCTGTGATTGTCTCTCTTCTGGCCTGATTTCTCTTCAGTTTGTTCGTAGTTCTGCTCAACTGGCAGACATTGTGTCTAAAGCCTTGCATGGTCCTCTTCATCATTCTTGTATGGGCTATAATTTGATCTTATAAAAATCAGTTAGATTAACAATCTCTCTCGACTGATATAAACATAACAAGCGGCGCAGCCGCCTCGACCAAGAAGTACTACCCGCATCCGCCTAGAAGTTTTGGCCGAGGTCGACGCATTCCGAGTACGCCCAAAATAATCTCCTGACACGGGCCCAATTTCCAAGAAAGACAACACAACAAATGTCTATAAATACAGAGGCAGTCATCAAAAAAGCGGTTCCACTCTCTCCCCATGGGGACTCTAAGAAATACATAGTACAATGTAGAGTGAGAACCCAATACCAAAAATACGGAATAACAATAGATCTACGAAAACATGATTGTAAAGATCTGAACCTCTTCATAGAGAGGCAGATTAACCTGTTATCATGAATAAAGATCACTAATATGTTCTGTTATCTATACATATGTTCCCATTATCTTTTCCCCTATCGAATTTCAGATATGTTACGACCAGCTATGATTGGTCCTTTATTTTTAATAATTGTTTTGAATTCATAAATGCTTGTGAATATTTTAAGTCAAACAATTAGCGCCATCTATGGGGATTTCATAGCAAGACTGCGTAGCCTTTCCTGAAGTCAGAAGCAAAGGGAAAATGAGGAACGAAGGGCTGCAAACCCAATGAGAGCAAGCCCGATTCATCTTGTCAAAACCAGGCCACAAGCCTTCACCACATTAATTCAACGGTAGTTGAAGTAAAACTCGGGCTACGAGCCCTTGACTCAAAAGAATCAGTATACATTCAACTACGGTTAAACTGGGACCTAGGCCACGAGCCTTCGCCAATTTAATTCAACTATAGTTGAAAGAGAACTCGGACTATGAGCCATCGACCCAAAAGAATCAACAGCGTTCAACTACGGTTGAACTGGGACTCAGTCCACGAGCCTTCGCCAATTTACTTCAATGATAGTTGAAAGAGAACTCGGGTTATGAGCCCTCGACCCAGAAGAATAAACAACGTTCAACTACGGTTAAACTGGGACTCAGGCCACGAGCCTTCGCCAATTTAATTCGACGGTAGTTGAAGTAAAACTCGAGCTATGAGCCCTCGACTCAAAAGAATCAGTATACGTTCAACTACGGTTGAACTGGGACTCAGGCCACGAGCCTTCGCCAACTTAATTCAACATCAGTTAAGTAAAACTCGGGCTATGAGCCCTCGACCCAAAAGAATCAACAGCGTTCAACTACGGTTGAACTGGGACTCAGGCCACGAGCCTTCGCCAATTTAATTCAACGATAGTTGAAAGAGAACTCGGGCTTTGAGCCCTCGACCCAAAAGAATCAACATCGTTCAACTACGATTGAACTGGGACTCAGGCCACGAGCCTTCGCCGTATTAATTCAACGATAGTTGAAAGAGAACTCGGGCTTTGAGCCCTCGACCCAAAAGAATCAACGGCGTTCAACTACGGTTGAACTGGGACTCAGGCCACGAGCCTTCGCCAATTTAATTTAACGATAATTAAAAGAGAACTCGGGCTATGAGCCCTCGACCCAAAAGAATCAACAGCTATCAACTACGGTTGAACTGGGACTCATACCACGAACCTTCGCCAATTTAATTCAACGATTGTTGAAACAGAACTCGGGCTATGAGCCCTCGACCCAAAAGAATCAACAGCGTTCAACTACGGTTGAACTGGGACTCAGGCTACGAGCCTTCACTAATTTAATTCAACGATAGTTGAAAGAGAACTGGGGCTCTGTGCCCTCGACCCAAAAGAATTAACAAAGTTCAAATACGGTTGAACTAGGACTCAAGCCATGAGCCTTCGCCAACTTAATTCAACATCAATTGCAGTAAAACTGTGGCTGTGAGTCCTCGACCCAAAAGAATCAACAAAGTTCAACTGCGGATGAACTAGGACTCAAGCCACGAGCCTTCGCCAACTTAATTCAACATCAGTTGAAGTAAAACTCGGGCTATGAGCCCTCGACATAAAAGAATCAACAAAGTTCAACTACGGTCGAACCGGGACTTAGGCCATGAGCCTTCGCCACATTAATTCAACGATAAGTTGAAGTAATACTCGGGCTAGGAGCCATCTACTCAAAAGAATCAACAACGTTCAGCTACGGCTGAATTGGGACTCAGGCCACGAGCCTTCGCCACATTAGTTCAACAACATTTGAAGCAATATTTGGGCTATAAGTCCTCGACCCGGAACAATCAATGACCGTACTGAGGGAAAACGTAAGTGATACGAGCAATAAGGAAGCAACGGAAAAGGGGGAATTACCGCTCAATTAAAAAACATGGACGCGGGCCACACCCGTTCGCCCCAGTACAAATATTGTTCGAAGCAAACCATAATAATAAATAGAATAAAAATAAAGGAAAGAAAAATAGCCACACACGGCAACAACCGACAAGGGAATCATCAACTAATCATCAATCACTGGGGATTGCCAGTACCACCGTCCGCGCCAGTCCCACCACCGCCTGCCCGCGCCGCTCTACCACTAGTTTTGCCCTTGCCGGCATCCTTGGTGCCCATGTCGTTCCCAGCTCCGGCCAGGCTCCCACCAGGGACATCATCGATACCGGGCGTCGCAGCATCAAAGCCGCATTCCTCGCGGGCTTCCCGTGCCCTCTGGCGCGCCCCCTCGAAGATTGCTTCGGAGATAATACCGGCGCTCGAACAAATGTTTATATATATCCCGCTGAGCCTCGGCGTAAACCCAAGCTTCGCGAGAGCTACCCATGAATGCAGACTGTTCATGAATGCGCCGGTTCTCCTCCTCTAGGAGTGCAATTTGCCTTGTGGCATCCTGACAATTATGCTTCAGAACCCTGATCCGCTCTTCAAGGCCACTCTCCCTGAAACTGGCGGCGGCCCTCACCAACGACAGCTGGGAATTGTTGGCACGGATGACCCTTTCGAGTTCGTTTGCCCGGGCAGAAGCCTCGGCCAGCTTGCGCATCAGGTCGGCCACTTCATCCTCTAGCGCGGCGACCTTCCCGCTCCACTCCGAAGTGACCTCCGTCACCCTGGTCAGACATAGGCGTTCACTCTTCAATGACGCCCTCCGTCCAGCCTCAAGCTCGTCACTCATCTGACGCAGCCAATCTTCCAAGGCCTCGACACGACTGAGCGCCTGGCTCCTCTGCAGCTCCTTCTGTGCTAGCTCTCCAACCAGCTCCTGGTTACGGGGATCAACCCTTATGCGCTCGTTAAGCTCCCTGCACCGGTTCTGATATCGGCGACACCTCTCGAGAACCCGTAAAAATACCCTAGACAGAACATTGGCCCGACGAAGGCCCTCCACCTGCAATAAAAACACTTGCAAAACAAAGCGAAAGGAGCAAAGGAGTCAGATATAGAAGCCCATGAGAAGACAGGAAATAAGAAGCTCGTAAATAAATAATTAGCCCAAAGAACATACCCTCATTCCCAGCGACGCCACCTCGTTCATTAAACCCACATCTGTCACCTCTCTCAGCGACTCATTTTCAACTGAGGAACACAACTGGCCCAGCAGCGGCAACAGAGCAGACTCCCTCAGCAACAGATTCGCAGGAATCTCAATCACACGGGGACTCCCATCTGGGTGGACTGTCGCGTTCGTGACCCCATCACGAAACATGCAGACATCCTCAGAGTCCAAATCAGAACTGGACGGGGACCCCTCTCCCGCCGCCGCCACCTCCGTTGATGGAGTACTCGAGTCGCCAATGTCCACAATCACCCCAAAGGGCTCTCCCACCTCAAACCTATGAGTAGACGATTGAGCGGTAGGGGCGGCACTTCCCTCTCGCTCCTCTCGAGCCTGAGAATCATCTGGCCCGCCTCCTGGAACGCGTGCCGCGTCAACGTCCTCCCTCGCGGGGGGGGGGGGGGTAAGGAATCTATATTTATCATATCATTGGCAGCGGGCCGAGCCGTTGAGGGGGCCGAAGGGGGAAAGACTCTGCGCCTAATTAAAGGCCTCTCCTCCTCATCACGAGAGGACGACGCCTACCAAGGGCAAACTGCTCCTGACAGGCCCCCACCATCAAGTAAGGGGCGCACAGGAGAGGGCGCCGCAACAGATTTGACTGAGGCGGCCCTAGGCACCTGGTCGGCCGCCGGCGCAGCAAAGAACATGGCAATCGCACCAGGCCGCCGGAATACCAACTGGGGAGCCCTACCGCGGTATACCCTCCCTGAAAATATAGAATTGGGTCAGTCCCAAGTCACAGAAACGACCAAAGTTAGAAACGCCCGAAGACAACAAACTCCTTACCTATGGCCGGCCCTTGGTCGTACCTCCTCGAGAAAGACGACCACGAACGGATCCCCTCGGTGTGCGGAAGGATAACCTCAAGCCATCCGCGCAGACTAGGGAATAAAGGCGGGGGTGACATGTCGGCTACAGAAACAACAACAAAACAATGACCATTCAAAAATGAAGAAGGAGAGCAAATTCGACCCCGCCAAAGAAATAAACTGTAACTTACGACTATGATTCCAAATCTCTGGAAACCTTGGAGAAGGCGCCACCAAATGACCGGTCCTGATGTAGAAAAATTGTTTGAATTGACGAGGCACGACCTCGTCATCCAAAGCAGTCACCAAGCCTTGCGACCCGCGCAGGACCATCCGGATCATGCCCTCTCGGACTCACTGAGGGGCATACAGAGCAAGTACGTGCTGCAACGTGACAGTCCGTCCAGCCAGCTCTGAGAACTTCAGCAGCATAGCCAAAAGCTTGTACAAGGATGGGGTGAGCTGCCCCGAACATACATTATAGTACCGGCAGAAATCGACTTCCAGATTGGGGAGGGGTATTCGGAACCCCAGCCTGAGGGGATAAGAATAGAATACGCAATACCCGACATGGTCGGTGTGGACCCGTTCCTCCGGCCGGGCCAGCACAACATCGTCATGAGAGGGGATGAACCCATGCTTGCGCAGCTGGGTCATACCCACTTCCCCATCAATGGGGCCTCATCCACTGGGTTATCTCCTCCATCTGCGGTAAAGTCCACCGCCAAGTTTCCCGCCGCCGGGAGTATCTCATCTACTGAGGGTATTCTCTCAGTTTCATTCCGACCACCACCCGAAAGTACTAGAGACAATCCTTCGATCACCGGATGACCAACCGGTACCAACGTCGGAAGACCGTCGCGAGAGGAAGAGCCAGCCATTGATTCAGGTCACCGGAAAGACTAGGGGGAACGATGAAGCCAACTGAGAACGAACGACAAATGTTTCGCAGGAAGAATAGAATTCTTTAAGAATTCGCCAAAGATGAGAGCTATTAGTAAACCAAAGAGTGTTGGATGTCAGACATCTCAGACCTTCTTATAAGAAATTGAAACAAACCTCGGGAAACCGACAGGCACCATTAAATGCGCATCCCAACAGTCAGAAAACGGTCCAGTTTCACCAAAACCGTCACCACCACGATTGAAACCGGCGAGTATACGCTGAAATCGCGGCTACCACCTCGAATATCTTAAACATGTAGACGCCTTATTGGCCGAGGCAACCAGGCCCCGCGTCCCAGAGCTTGCACGGACGAAACGTACCCTAACCCATGATTACATCGTACCGACCATTACCCTTCGCCACAGATATCCGCACACGCGATCGTACCTCCTACATGAAAAAGAAAATAGTGACAAGGCGCCGTAAGTAATTATCATCCTCTCGCCCGGGAGGGGGCGCTCTTCGAACGGTCATATCCGGTTACTAGGGTCTGCCTCGACGCAACCATGATAAGCGGAGGGACTAACTGTATGGGCTATAATTTGATCTTATAAAAATCAGTTAGATTAACCATCTGTCTCGAGTGATATAAACATAACAAGCGGCGAGGCCGCCCCGACCGATAAGTACTACCTGCATCCGCCTAGAAGTTTTGGTCGAGGTCGACGCATTCCGGGTACGCCCAAAATAATCTCCTGACACGGGCCCGATCTCTAAGAAAGTCAACTGACACGATAAAATGTCTATAAATACAGAGGCAGTCATAATAAAAGGGGTTCCACTCTCTCCCTATGGGGGCTCTAAGAAATACAGAGTACAACGAAGAGTGAGAACCCAATACCAAAAATACAGAATAACAGTAGATCTGCGAGAACATGATTATAAAGATCTGAACCTCTTCATGGAGAAGCAGATTAACCCATTATTATGAATAAAGATCACTAATATCTTCTGTTGTCTATAAATATGTCCCATTATCTTTTCCCCTATCGAATTTTAGATATGTTACGACCTACTATGATTGACCCTTTATTTTTAATAATTGTTTTGAATTCGTAAATGCTTGTAAACATTTTGAGTCAAACAATTCTATCTCGGGCAAGCTAAGAGTGTTTTCACGCCCAACTTGAGGCCCAACAACAGTTGATACCCAGCAATCCAATTAAATATACTACAATTTTCTTTTATTACAATTTATTCCATGTAATTTTTAGTAATAGTCCATGTATATATCGTGATAGAATACTCTAGAAAGTGAGTGATTCATTTTCTGTATTTTCATAAACAATATCAATGAAATAAAAAAACTCTCTCTTCTCTTTCTATTTCCAAGGTTTTTTTTCTTTAAAATTCTTTCTCATAGCCCGATTTTCTACTATTAAAACCTTGTGATTCATTGACAATGTTTTGTGGCCTTGGATCACAACTTATCTGGATATCAGTAAGATGAACAACATCTTGAATTATCTTTTTTTTAGTTGGGGGTTTTACATTTATACTAGATTTTGGGGTCACAATTGAATCTATATTCACTTTGCAAATAAATTTGCAAGCCTACTCACTTTACAATCAACTTCAGATTTATGGGGTCTGAAGTTAAAAAATATTTGTCTGAAGTAAAAAAATTGCACTTTAGATGCAGTTAAGGACAAATAGGTCTCGAGTGCGACTAATAGTTTTATGCACTTAAGGACAATAAGTCTGATATAAAAAAGTGCACTTGAGATGCAATTAAGGCCAAAAGGTCTGAAGTGCAACAAACGTTTTCCTATAATTAAGGCCAATAACTCTGAAGTGAAAAATTGCACTTCAGATGCACTTAAGGCCAAATAGGTCTGAAATGTAACCAATGGTTTCGTGCACTTAATGCCAATAAGTATGAAGTGTAAAATTACAATTTAAATGCACTTAAGGTCAAAAGATCTAAAGTGCGACCAACATTTACATGCACTTAAGACCAAATAGGCATGAAATATAAATTGCCAAGAAACAAAATTTGTTCTTCGAATTATAACAATTCAATATGCAATTAATATCTAAATCTACTCCAAATGAACTCAAATATAAACCATAATCTCGAAATATCATCAAGAACAAACCTCAATAGTCAATGTGTCAAAACAATAATAACAAACCTATTTTAGATTGTATTTTCCTAGCAGGTAAAGGGGCTCTTAGAAACATATCAAAAGTATCTATAACTATAATAGTTAATATGTTGTTAAAGTTATATTCATTTTATGAAATGAATTCACAAAACAAAATAAATAAAAGACTATCTTTTGTTGGTGGATAGACAAAAGGTGATAAATTTATCTAGCATGGAAAATGGGACCCTTCGCATGTTCAAAACCCTTTTTGCTTATTTACCTTATTGTAGAATAAAAAATTAAAAAATTATCAGTAAAGAAATTAAAAGGAGCGAACAAAAACAGGTTAGAAATTAAAGAGATAAACAACGCTATAGATATGAAAAATGAAATAAGTAATGTTTTTTCGGATCAAATGTACAATAGACATGAATTAAGTTGTATTTGTATCCGAAAAAAGGGAAATTTACACAAATGTCCCAAATAAATTTCAATTTATTAATCTCTAGTCATTAGTCATAGACTTACCAAAACTAATTAATAAAAATTTAAAAACTAAATAATGGGGTTCTTTCTCTCAAAGAATCACTTGCGAAAATTACCTTTCATATTTTTAAGCGTGATTAGCAACATTGGATACATGACGGAAAGGACGGGGTAGAAAATAAGGTGATGAAATACAAAAATCTATATAATATTTCAAAAATCTAAACAATAAAGGAAATTTTTCAATGGGTATAGTTGAAATTCATTGAAAATTTATAGATAAGCCAATATACAAAATTTGAAGAAGATTGGAGGTGATTTAGACTGGTTTTGTATCAAATTCATAATTAACTCGAGTTCAAAAAAGTCTTCTGCGGCACATGTATCACGCATGTATCTCACACACAAGTATACATGGATATACATATGATACACAATTGATACAAATATGATACATATGTGATATACAAATGGTAGACAGTGTGATACATATCATTTTTTTTTATTTCAGCTTTTACTTCGAATTTTCAATTCAAACCACCTTAAAACTTTATCAAATCATCCCAAAATTGAGATTCAAGCTCCTTAAGTAGTGTCCAGTCTATTCTAATAACACCCACTCAAAACAAATAAAAAAAATTGATATTTTTTTGCAACAAATAGTTAATTGACTAATTTGAATAATATTAATAATATTTTATCAATTAAGCAATTTTTATAATGAGCTACTATAAATGGACATAACTGGTAATTTCTCCGAGAAAAAAACATCTCAAAACTTATCTAAAGTAAGAGTTGGGCCTCCACTCGAGTTTGCAATGCATGTATATGGGGAGAAATTAAAAAATAATTAGATTTACAAGTGGTCATTTAAAAATAGTCACAGTTTCAAAAGTAATCAAAATTTAGCCACTTGTTATGTAAAAATAAATATGAAAAAATAATAATGTTCAAAATTTAAAAAAAATACTCGAGTATATTATACTGGAACTTTCCACGTATTGGAGTTCCAGCATAATATGCTGAAAGTTTATGCACAAGTACATGTATCTCGAGTACAATATGCTGGAACTTTCCATTTTACAACAAAATAATGGGTTGTTTTTCAATTACTTTTCAAATGCTGACTATATTTAAATAAAACAACAACAACAACAACCCAGTAGAATCCCACAAGTGGGGTATGAGGAGGGTAGTGTGTACGCAGACCTTACCCCTACCCCAAGGGGGTAGAGAGGCTGTTTCCGAAAGACCCTCGGCTCAAGATAATAAAAAAGACAAAAGAAAATTGGCTAGTCCGAAAATTAGCTAGCCAATGCTATTTTTACATGTATATATGTGACGACCCGCCATGTCATCACGCCACATAGGTGCCACTTGGCACATATTTTTGCCATATGGAAGGGTTACATAAGTTTGAGACTAAATCTTGGTGGAATATTCTAGAACTATGAAGAATTTACTTGAAAAGCTCTAGATATTTATGCACTTGTAGGAAGGTTCTAGAAAAATATGGAGATTTCTTATGGAAGACCTTAAAATCCTATGAATTTTCTAGGAAAAAACCTTAAAATCTTCTAGGCTTGTGGAATATTCTAGAGAAGGGACTTATTTGTAAATATGAAAGGACTTGTAGAACAATTATTATTTACATAATAGCCCCTAAGTATTTAGTATAAATAAGGGGCATTCATTTGTAATTTATCAACTAAGAAAACAATTCAAGTTCTATGTAATACAAAGCTTCCTTTAACAATTCTCTTGTGTTCTTCCTTCCATTCTCTTAGCAATCTTGAGTGTATTAAGGCTGACTTGGCATAGCAAGAATGTGAACAAGTTGTGCAATATCATGAGCGAGTTGTCAAGTGCCGCACGTGTACTTAGTTAACAACTAAGGACGTGACAATGTGGTATCAGAGCGAAGGTTTCAACTAAGGGAATGGCGAACGACGGAGAAATTAACGCTGCCAACACTCAAGCCAACATCATCCAGGATGCTGCTGGCAAGAGCGGCCGTGGAAAAAAGAGAAATGCCTCCAACAAGAGACAAGAGGTGCCACCCGAGGTTGTGTCAAACAAAGAGCTTACATCCTGAGAATCATCTACCATTGAGGCGAGTGAGGATGAAGTGCAGGTCCTGCCCGAGGACGTCTCGCTCGGTAAATAGTGGATGATGAAGATGAACGAGGGGATGGATGCCGTGGAGATCTTTGGCCAACGCTTGGGGAAGGTGGAAGGCACCCTTGGCGTTCTTGAGGGGCACACTCTTGAAGAGATTGAGAGTATCCAAAATGACTTGGAGGGACGTACACAGACCGAGATGGAACTAAGGCAAACCATCACTTCCTTAGAGTGCAGACTCATGGAGGCTTTGAGTACTAGCGAAGCTATGAAGGCAAAGATAGATTCACTCGAGGAGCATGTAAATGCCGGCGTGACCGAGGCAGCCAGCAATATTGAGGTAACGAGAGAGGCCAAGATCGAGACTTCCAAACCCTTGATGTTCAAAGGTGTTCGTGATGCACAAGAAGTGGAAAACTTCCTTTGGCACTTGGAGAACTACTTCAGGCATGACAAAGTGAGGGACAACGAGGACAAGATCAATATTGCGGTAGTGTACCTCTCAGAGACTGCCATGCTCTGGTGAAGAAGGAAGACGACCGACATGGATAAAGGTCTATATAATATTAGCACATGGGATCAGTTCAAATCCGAGTTCAAACGACAATTCTTTCCAAACAATGTCCTATACGAGGCAAGGTGCAAGCTTAGGGAATTGAAGCAAATAGGGAGTATACGTAACTATGTCAAGAAGTTCACTGCCCTTATGCTTCAAATCCCCAACCTGACCAATGATGACTTGTTGTTCCACTTCATGGACGGGTTGCAAAATTGGGCTAAGCAGGAATTGCAACACCGACAAGTCACTGATATAGACCAAGCTATAGCGGAGGTTGAATCATTGATGGATTTCAGGCATGACAAAGGCAATGGCAAGGAGTCAAAGGTTAACAATGTCAAAGGTGGGGGAGGCCGTCGCAAAGTCAAGGAGATACATCAACAATACTCCAAGATTCAAGATTCCAAAAAGTCGAGTGGTCATCCGAGCTACGCCCAGAAGAAGGCGTAGAACGAGAAGAAGAGATGCTACATATGCGAAGGGCCGCACGACTTCAGGAATTGTCCCGGCCTAAAGAGCCTCAGTGCCATAGTCCATAAACGAAAGGAGCAACCGCAAGGAGAGAGTTCGGAAACCGCACAGTTGGGTATGATCAGAATATGTGGTATCTATAGTCATGTAATTTTTGACCCTCCCCAAGGTTTTACATATTTTAGTAATTAAATATTTAATTTAAGTCTAATATCATTATTTTAACTATTTTTTACTCTTTTACTTTATTTTATCACAAAATACAAAAATATTTTTTTTAGTTTTAGCTTATAGTGTTTTTATCTAGCAATTTGTCTTTAAAGAAAGGTAAAGAAAAAGGAAAATTTAGATTTATTGCTACTTCATTTTACTTATTTTTATGATTCTTTTTTTATTCCTTTAATTGAATAAGAAAGAAAGCAAAAAATGAAAATTATAAAGTTTTACACTCCCCACTCTTACGTTTTGGGATTGACAATTCTTGTCCTCTCTTCCATATCAGACTATTGAACATTTCATTATATTTTAACATTGCATATAAATACATGCATTTTGATTGATAGGGGACCACACGATATTGGCTAGAAAAGTTTCTTTTTCTTTAACCAATCGGAAAAGGGCCTAAAATGCCCCTCAACTATTAGATTTTGTCTAAAAATGCCACCATTCACCTATTGAGCCAAATATGTCTTTCTGTTAATGTTTTTTGCTCACAAATAGCATTTGAGTTAACAGAAGGACACATGTCATCCTCTTATTGGCTCATTCTAAATATTTCATAATTAATTAAAAAGATCCATTATTCATACCTGAAAAATAATTTTCTAAAGCAATTATTCTAAAACGTTTTTTACTAAAAACTAAAGAATAAAAGGAATTTTTTTTACCAGTTTTTACAAAAAAAAAAACCAATTTTTTTTCTAAAATTCTTAAAAAAGTTTATTATCAAAATCTATTTTTTTGTTGTAAAAACTGGAAAAATAAAAAACTAGTTTTTTAATTTTTTATAAAAAAACTGTTTTAAACTTTTTTTTTAAAACTTTTTTAATTTAAAACTGTTGATTATGCTATGTGTATCCTGGTGGAAGGTATTCTGCGGAAATGCTAAATGGTAATCATTTATGGTACTATATATGATAGTTGAAGAGCATTTTAGGCCATTTTCCGTAAAAAAAAATAAAAAAATGTGATACATGAATGGTAATCATTTGTATACAAAAATTTAAAACTGTTTTAAACTTATTTTAAAAACTGGATTACCATAAATGATTACCATTCATGTATCACGTTTATCGTAATAAAGTTTTAAATTTTTTTTTAAAAAAATCCAGTTCTCTAAAAAGTTTAAAACAATTTTAAAAAAAAAGTTTTAAAAAATCCAGTTTTCTAAAAAAACAGATTTTACAAAAAATATCCAGTTTTCTAAAAATCTGTTTTTACAAAAAAAATCCAGTTTTAAAAAAAAGTTTAAAAAAATTTTTAAAAAAAAAGAAAACTAGTTTTTTACTAAAAAAAAGATTTTTTTCCAGTTTTATAAAAAAAAAACAGATTTTATTAATAAACTTTTGTAAGTATTTTAGAAAAAAATTGTTTTTTTGTGTGTGTAAAAACTAGAAATTTTTTTCCCTTTTCTTTAGTTTTAGTAAAAAAACGTTTTAGAATAATTGCTTTAGAAATTTAATTTTGAGGTATGAATAATGAGTCTTTTTAATTAATTATAAAATATTTAGAATGAGCCAATAAGAGAATGACACGTGTCCTTCGTTAACTCAAAGGACATTTGTGAGCCAAAAAACATTAACAGAAAGGTATATTTGACACGATAGGTGGATGAGGACATTTTTAGACCAAATCTAATAGTTGAGGGGCATTTGAGGCCCTTTTCCGTTAAGCAATTGATGAGTGAATTCTTCACAATGATATAGGATAACCAAATAAAGTAGGGACATTATTGAGCGGAAGAGAGGATTTTTAGGAGAAAAGTTTTAGTGGGAACACTTTTTGAGTGGCCATTTATAACATAATCGGACCCCATTAGGAGGGGGCGTGGTTGTTGGTTTTTTTTTTATAAAAAGCTCACAACCGAAGAGCTTGGGGGGGGGGATACATTTTTTGAACGAAAATTTGAGACTATCTTCTTCTTCATGAAGAAGATATAACCAACAGAACCCTAGCCTCCTTTTCTCCATCTTCACCAAAAAACAACCATCATCTTCGTCAACCAGCCTCCCGCGTAGTAGCAACACCGGCGACAAACCAACAGTTCACCACCTCCCTCCGATGTCCAGCCCTTCCCCACCTGTGAGGTTGTTCGTCGGAAACCAGCGTCACGCGTCTTCTTCTCCGTCGACTCCAACAGCACAGCTCGTCGACCACCCAAAACTCCATAGGTACTGCTCCACGAGCACCTCACCTCTAACCCGTCAGTCCCATCCAAACGACCCTTCACCTTGTTGTCACGACCACTTCACTATCGTCTCCAAACACACCCCAGTCATCGACATTAACGGAGCTCCTTAGCTCTCTTCTTCTTCATTCGTCTTTCTCACGTCAAAGATGACCCCCCATATTCTATCTTTCACACACCTCATCAATGATCTTGTCCTCTTCCATAGAAAACCAGCCGAACCAGTAGCAAAGTCAAATGTGAATGGCAGTTTTGACACCTGAAATTAGTCCAAAAACTAATCAACGACGAGGTGTTATTATACGAGTAGGAGGTCGTCAAGGTTCAATCCTTGGAGTTTGCCATTGAGGTTGTGGACGAACAGTTTGGCTTGGTTGCTGTCAAACAAATCTAGGTTCAAACTCATCCTTTTACGGTCAAATTTTTATTCTTGTCTTAATTTTCAAATTTTGTGCAGTAAATTCTGATGAAATGAAGTTATATGGTACAGCAATGTTTGGAGTGGTCAATATTTGTTCATGTTGATGTTCATATTGCTTTCTGTTCTTATTGGTTGGTTATATGAAGTTGGCTTTCAACAAAAAGATCAAATGATGGTGTGCATATCGTTAGTTCTGATCTGGTGCTCAAAATGAAATATAACATTTCACAAATCTTAATGGTTCTCGTATTTCCAAGTCAATTATAAATAGAGTTGGAATTGGTGTTAAGGTTTTTTATGCTAGCTTTCAGTGGAAACTTATATAGTGAAGTGATTAGCCTAAAACTACTGTTCTCATTTTTAGAATCTAGACTTCGTAATAATTTCAGGAAAATCGAGAATGCTCTTGATTGCTTCCGTTTGGATATAATTTTTGCATTTCTATAACATAAAGTAGAAAATCATAGTTGCTTTATGTTTGCCTTTTTTATAAAAAAAATTGAGACTAGCCTCACCAAATAAAATCCACAAATTGTGGGGCCCTCATAAATGTATTTATATTAAAAGTACTTGGACTTCGGGATGGTCCGTTTAGTTAATTTCACGGCCTTACTCAAAATAACGATACGCTAGTTGCTTTTTTTTTTAAATCCACTAGGCAATGCCTAGGGCTAGTTTATATATATAAAATCAAATAAAATAAAGTACAACTAATGAATCATGATGTTTAGTCTGCCAAAAATAAAATTTGTCTACTATATAGTACCTATTATCAAGATTAAGCAATATGCTTAAAAATGATATCACAAAATGACTAATAAGATGTGCAAAGTAAAAAACTAGCCCAATATATGTGTTGACGTTGGTGCAGCAGTCCAAATAGGAATCTTCAGCAATCCATCTTCATCAATATCAGGCCCAAATGATAGGCCCAGTCTTCCGTCCAATGTCCAGCCCAAAAGCTTACCCGTTGGCACCCATATCCAACCAGCCCATACCCTTTCGTGTCCACTACCCTCTGAACCATATAATTCTCCACATAGGTCCAATATGAAAGAGTCCATCTGCCCAAACGAAAATCCAACCTTCATCCCCATTATTATAAGTCCAATAACCAAAGTCCCCTCTATATATCCTTTTGCCTGTATGTGGCCACTTATTTTCAGAATATCCATATTACACCAATAACCACCTCTCCTATGCCCAATTAACACCTTGCCTCCATAGCCTATTGCCAGTCCATAGCCATTTCTTTTTGAAGTTGGTCCCTTACACACATAGCCTCCCCTCCACTCACATTTAAATAATGGCCACCTACTAACTATAATTACCAGACACGTGTATAGAGACACCCGACCTTCTAGACTATTTCCTAAATGATATACAACTGTATATCTCTTCATTTTCCTAGATCCACCATACCTATTCACCTCTCTTCTCCTTCTCCCAAAATCTTCTACCCATTCATCTTCTCCAAAAGTTCGATGACCTTCTCCGCCTGAGCTCCAGTACCATCATTTTTCCATCGTCTCTGATGCAAGGTGACTGTTCCCTATCCACCTCTGAGTGTTGATTCTGCCCGATTCTCCCACTTTTCCTCCTTTTGGAATGATGTGGTTTGCATCTGCCCTTTCTTCAGGTATTCTTTCTTCCTTTCTTATATTTTTATTTCTTTCTTTTCCTTCTCTTCTTTTACTTATATTTTCCTTTGTTTTGTGCTTTTTCATGAATCCACTTCTGGTGTATTGCTGCCTATGCCACCATCGCCGATCCTTTGGTGTGAGAGCTTGGAGAACTAAAGAAATGGATCTGCTTCTCCATGAACAGACCTTCAGATTGCTGCTGCCTACTGTTCTAGATTTTGATCTATGCCTGTGGATTTTGTAACTTTGAGTGCCATTTTCTTTTTTCTTTTTCTTTAGTTTTATCTCCAATGTATGCCATGCATGTACTTCCTGTTTTGTGTTCTGGTTGTTTTGGACTTGAGAGTCCTCAACCTTTTGAGCATCCCTGATGCTAGATCTAGCTATTATCCCTAATTTCTCCCTGGTGGATTGAGTACCAAGTACTAATACCACTACCTGAGGATCCCTCGGGAGATAACCAATAGTTAGCATTTTTGCCTCTTTTATGTTTTCCTGCTCTTTTCCTTCAGTCAGTTCATGTGTCATCCAGCTATAGTTCCTTAAAAGAACTTTAGCTATCAACATGCTATTTGTGACTGTTGCATGTAGTATCTTAATGATCCCTTGCATGCAATATTTATCCTCTAGTATATCTGCATCTATAGGTAAAGAAGACCTATAATTACACATATGATGGAGGTCTGTGAATCTGGAGATGTGTCCTCCAAGAAAGAAGTTTCTTGCTTCTTCTGTCATGTGTAACCTGGTTGACTTATACAGCTTGAGCCTGGTTATAACTAGACTGCAAGTTATGCCTAAGTTCCATCAGGTGGGTTGATAACATAAAAGTACTAATACCACCACCTCAGTTTTACTTGGACCATAGCTTATAGCTAGCTTAAAAACACTTGCAAAAAAGAAAACCATGTTAGTACAACTAGGTTCCTTATGTTCTCTTTGTGTGAATTTGATTGCTTCTCCCCTGAAGTTTATGCCTATGCTATTGCTTAGATGCAACTTTTATCATTGGATTGAATGCATAGCATTGATACCACCAATAAAATTATCATTGCACCATAGAACAATAACAAAGGCCAGTAGCCTACATCACAACTGCAATTGTTAATTGGAAACCTCCTTATGCTCTCCTCCCTGAGGATTTGAGCATGCTGACCACTAGAAAGGTCCTTTGTTTGTTCATTCCTCCTGTCCTTTCCCCTAAGGAATTGGACATTTTTCTGTTGACATTCTGTTGTGTATATGTGGGTCAGCATTCCTTTGCCATATTTTGATAATGTGCTAAAGCCTCTATCTCCTATTTCCTCTTTCCTTTCACTGAGTTGGATAGAATATCCCAATATCAATATGAAAAGGATATAATCTGAGACAATAGCATACAAAGCAGGCTCAATTCTCTTAGACATTCTAGGCCCTATTAACACCACATGAGTTTTTCCCACAACATGAAAAAGAGATTCATCTTTAGTACCTACAAAACAAGAAACTCTGTTAGTGAAAAAGGTGAAAAAGGCTGTCAATTTGCTCTCCTCTTTCCAGATTTGAGCAAAGTGTGTCTCATTATAGCCAGAATCCTCTATCATTGATATCTCCCCTTTATTCCTCTTCACTTTGAGACTGAGACTCTCAAGTAAGGGCATTGTGATTTGTCTGAATTGAGGAGTTTTCTTCCCTGAACATCTAACTCCTCAAAGCTATATCATTCCATAGGTCCAACATCCAATGCATAATTAGCAAGGTGATCAGCCAGTTTATTGCCTTCTCTGGGAGTTTGAGCCAGTTTAACATTGACTATATTCATTAGCTCCTTTATGTCCTCCACCAGGGTACCTATATTCCAAGGTGGATTCCATTCTCCTGTTACTACCTTCTTTAGTGCCATTGATTCTGTATGTAGGTCTATGAGAAAGTAGCTATGTTGCACACAAAACTTTAATGCTTCATAGATGGCTGTAGCCTCTGCTGCAGTATTAGTACCCTCTTGAATCTCCTTTCCACATGCATATACAACATCTCCCTCTTCATTTCATAGAATAAAGCCAATATAGCTCCTACTAGGGTTACCTCTAGAGGCTCCATCAGTGTTTACTTTCACCCACCCTTGTTCTGGGAACTCCCATAGGACCTTTGTGTATTTAAGGGTTGGTGAGAATTGTTCCATCATTCCTATCATATCTGGCCATCTGTGAGGAACCTGCTGAATACTTGGCTTCCTTACTTTAATGAGAATGTAGTAGATATCTGATATACCACTCTATTGATTGTGACTGCCTCCCCATATTTGTATCCATTTCTTCTCTTCCATAGCTCTCATATGATTACAGCTGGCAATGTTTGCATAATAGGCTTCAGTCTTGATACTACATATGCAGTCTAGCATCTAGTTATATCTTGATGAAATGAAATCCCTTCTATGTTGATTCTTGCATGTCCTAGAAAATACCTCCATACTTTGCCTGCTGCATATGAAGTGAAAAACAAGTGTTGTGTTGTCTCTTCTTGTGGTTGTGCACAACACCAACACTTGGATACCATGTGGTAACCAAATCTTCTAAAGAAATCATCCAATGGTAGTTTATTCTTCCACACATTCCACATAAAAATGATATTTTGAATGGCAATCCCTTAACCCAAATCATCTTGTATGAATTCATAGGATTAGATCTCCTTCTCAAGTAGTCACATGCAGTCCTTACAGAGAAATGACATCTAGGTTCTAGCATCTACTGAGGTATGTCTTTAATCCCATCCTGAATTGGTGGCTTAATGTTCATCAGGATGTGACCTACAAATTCTTCGGGTAGTAGCTCAAGTAGCTTGTCAGCATTCCAATTGCCCCTTTCCATTACCTCATGCACATTATGAACTGATTCATCTATTCCAAAGTTTTGAGGCATTAGGAAGTATAAGGCCCCCAATCCTGTCCAATTATCAAACCAAAATAGGGATGATCCCAATCTTGGGCACCACATGATCTGATGATCTACCAACTCCCTGCATTCCAGCATCTTCCTCCAAATGTGTGACCCTCTCTTCCAAGGCACAATCATTGTATTTAATTTTTTGCAGTACTTATTGCTCATAAAAATGCTCCAAAGGCTTGATTTTGTTCTGTAATTCCACCATAGCTTACAAAATAGAGCTGTAGCCACATCATGTTGTGATCTAAACCCAATCCCCCCCTTTTCTTGTGGCATACATAGTGTAGACCATGATGCCTAGTGTCTATTATTCCCTGTAACTTAGCTGCTCCAAAAGAACTGGCAAATTTTTTATGTAATCTGTTGATCACATACTTTGGTGGGTTAACTGCTGATAGGAGGTGAATTGGCATACTCTGCAGGACATATGCAATAAGAACAACCTTCCCCCCTATTGACAACATCTTGCCCTTCCAGGATTGAAGCCTGTCTAACACTTTTTTAATCATGGGTTGGTAGTAGTCCATCTTCCTTCTTGAGTAGAATATAGGGCACCCTAGGTAGATAATAGGAAAATCTTTCCTTTGGAAGCCTGTAATTCTCTCAACCTTCTATGCCACTGTAGTGTCTGAAAGGTGATGCATGTACACTACAGATTTTGCCTTGTTTACCAACTGACCAGATGCATTTTCATATCATGTTAGAACTTCCATAATAAGTTTCAATGATTTCTCATCAGAGGAGGAGAAAATTATTGTGTCATCTGTATATGCAAAATGATTTATTTTAGGATTCCACTTAGGCATTCCATACCCACAGAAATGTGGATTCAAATGTAGTGAGTTAAGTCCTCTTGATAATGCCTCAACAGCTAGGATGAACAATGTAGGAGATAATGGATCCCCTTGTTTTACCCTTCTTGTAGACTTGAAGAATCCATTAGCTTGACCATTGATTAATACATAATACCAGTTGTTAGACACTATTCCAAACACCATGCCTATGAATCTTTTTGAAAATCCCATATTTCTTAACACCTTAGTCAAGAAAAGCCATGATAGTCTGTCATAAGCCTTTGTCATGTCTAGCTTCATGATCACATTTGGCACAACTTTTGTTCTTAGTCTCATGTCTGTCACTATTTCATGAGTTAGCAGAACATTTTCAAAAATACTCCTATCTTTGACAAAACCATATTGCTCCTTAGAAATTAAGTTTGGCAACAACCCCACTAGCCTTTCATGGATTACTCTAGAAATGATCTTATTAGAGAAATTTCTCAAACTAATTGGCCTCAAATCTGAAAAGGTACATACCTCCCTTTTCTTAGGTAGCAAAACCATGTTAGTATGTGTAACACACTTAGGCAGGTCATGACCATTAAAGAATGTTCTTACATTTCCAACACATCCCTACCTATTATATCCTAACATGATTGGTAAAATTTACATGTGAAACCATCTGGTCCACCTGCACTATCTCCATTAAGGCCAAACACTACTGATTTAACCTCTTCTAATGTAGGCTGCTTTGTTAGCTCTGAATTTTGTTCCATATCCAGTATTGCTGGCACATGATCAATAATATCAAATGAAGTAGGGATTGATCTTTCAGTGAATTGGTCTTCAAAAAACCCAATTGCTTCATTTGGTATATCTTCATCCTCTTCTATCCACACACCCTGACTATTCTGAATTCTTGTAAGCTGCAGTTTCTTCCTTCTTCCCCTAACTTGTGCATGAAAAAATCTTGTATTTCTGTCACCATCCTTGAACCAAGTCATTCCTGCTTTTGTTTCCAAAATTTCTCCTCAAATGCTAGAACACTAATAAGATCAGCCTGCACTTTTTGTAATCTTTGTCTATTCAGCCTTGTAGGATTTGCCTCAAATTCAGCTTCATGAACAATGACAACTTCTTGCAAGCTAGCAATCTTCTGAAATATGTCTCCAAAAATATTCTTACTCCATTCTGTTAGTATCCTTTTAAGCTTCTTTAGTTTGTGGTTGAAAACCACATATAGACTAGCACTGAAATCAGTTGTCCAGTTTTGTCTCACCACCTCTTTGAAGGAGTCATGGTCCACCCAGAAATTTAGAAACTTAAAAGGTTTCTTCACAATAGGAGTCTCCAAATCACACTTTAGTTGAAGAGGACTATGATCAGAACCTATTTTGGAGAGATGTTGAACCTCAATGCCTGGAAATGCCTGTTTGAAACTCATTATTTGCTAGGCACCTGTCCAACCTCTTGAAGATGCAATCTTCTTCTGCTCTTCCATTCCACCATGTATATATGCTTCCTTTAAATCTTAAATCCATCAAGTTGCAAGTATTAATGCAATGCCTGAAGTCATCTATTTCATTTAAAGAAACAGGTAGACCTCCAAATTTTTCTTCCTCATCCCAAATGATATTGAAGTCACCTCCAACTAACCATGTGACTGTCATATCTTGTGTCAAGTCATATAATGAATCCCAAAGTTCAATTCTTTCTAGAACATCACACTTAGCATACACCAAAGTCAGCATAAATTCAAAGTGTGATTCTGTATGAAATAACTTCAGGGTTAATTGATGTACCAAGTTATATACTACAGTGACCTCGTAAACTTCATCTATGAATGCCCAAATCTTATTTGAAACATTAGCAATTTCCTGAGCAAAACCAATTCTATTTATGTACCTTTCCAAAGTTCTAGCCTGTTGCATGGGTTCCATGAGTCCAATGAACTCATAATGATTCTTTCTATGCATTTTGATGAGCAATTCAAATGCCTGTTATGTGTTAATTGATATTATGTTCCAAATGAGGGCATTCATTACTGTTTAGATTGGGAGAGTGATAAATTCCTCCTTGTTTGAACTCCACCTATAGGAATAGAGGAGTTCTCCTTTTGCTGCTTATTCTTTCCTTTTGGAAGAGGCTTCACCTTATCCATGTGCCTGGGTGAAATGTCTGCTTGCCTGACTATATTCTTGAAATTCTGAGCTGTGGATTCTTGATCCATGTATTGTCCTTTTCTATCTGCCTTTTCCTCTGCTTCTTCATTTTGATCCATATGAGCATTTGGGTTTACTTGTTGAGCAGGAGTATGTGACACTGTCTCCCCTCTATTCAATAATTTCAATTGACGTTGCTCCTTAGGTGCTGTGATTAACTCTGTATTTTTGACATTCTTCTCCTTATTACCAATGACCTGCTACTTTTCTTCCACATTAGCCTTATGATCTGCTGTTCCTCCAGGATCAACTGCTTCCACTCCTATTCCTTCTATACCTTCTGCATGTTGCCCAGTATTGTCATTTGCATCTATTGCCTGAGCTTGATCTTTGTATGTGATTTGCTTTGCAATATTCTGGTTGGTAATATCCTCTATACTCACAATTGCATTATCATTAACAATTTGTTCCTCATCCTCTTTGTCTTCATAAATTGGTTCCTCATCCTCATTGGCTCCTAGAGGCACAATGTCTGCATCTGAGTCATCTTCTTTTTGATCTGCCCATAGTTTACTACAACTCTATTGCACCTTCTCAGCTGATTTGGGCATGAGATTATCATTTGCTTGGACTTCTGGAATATTAGGCATCGCCTTTTCCACCAATGTGTTCTGTGAAGGTACTTCCTTGCATGAAGTATTCATTCTGACTTGAATCTCCCCTAAATTGACATTGAATGCTCTGTGTACCCATTGAGATGTTGTTTCTTGTACACATGCTCCTCCATTAGTAGACTCTACCCCTGCTGAATTTTTATTGTGTGCTGGGACCAACAAATTGATTCTGTCTCCTGTATTTTGTGCCCATGCATTTGTTAACTCCTGGACTTGTTGTTCATACACCTCCAATGCTTTAGTCTTTTTTAGTTCTTTGTTTTTCTGTGTGTTAACATTTGCTAGTGTTCCTGTGGTTGCTGCATTAATGAATGTATCCTTCTTTCCCCCATTCTTTCCTTTATTACTCCCTGGAGATCTTGGGTTAAATATTGAGGCTGCAGGGTTTAAGTTAGCTTTAGGCAGTGCACTTTGTTCCACTTGTTGCTCTACCAAGACTAGTTGTTTTCCTAGCTTATCTTCACTGTTCTCCACTATGGTTAATTGATTGTTACCATTATCTTCACTGGCATCAATCTCTAGCACTGCAAACTTATTATTAGTTTGCACTTGTTTAGCAGTTTCAACAGGTACAAGATCTTTTCCCACTTTTTTGCATCATCATTTGTACTTTCTTTAGCAATAGCTCTTTTATCTCTCACATGTTTTCAGTGTGGTCCCACGTTACCCACCACTTTTTCACTCGTTAGAATCATTAGTGGAGCATTAGTCTTGCTCTTCTTATCATTTGCAATTGACTGTGCTTCTGTATTTGCTTGCCTTTTTTCTCTCTTATTAGCCATGAGTTCAGGATTAATCCTCCAGCATTCAATCATGTCATGACCTTGTATTTTACATTCTTTGCAATATTTAGGCAAGTAGTCATAATTTATGTTAACCCACTCAGTTCGCATATCTCCAGTAGTTTCAGTAATAATATCCATGCGTACCTTCTTAGGAAGATTAGCTGTTAAATCCACCAACACTTTCACACGAGCACAACTTGGTCTAGTCTTATTCACTGTAGCTTGATCAAGGTGCAATGGCTTCCAAACAGCTGAAGCTAGTGAGAATAGGCATTCTTTAACAAAATAAGTAGGCAACAAGTTAGGAAACGATATCCAAGCCATAACTTTTGGTGTTTCTTCTCCAACTTTAAACTTGACATCATATATTAAAGTTCTAAGTTGATATTCGTCTCCAAATTCGTCTTTCACGTAATGCACTGCTTTCAAAGAGAAATCAACATAATCTTGCCATAATGTCATTCTTATTAAAACATGCCTCTCACGTAAATACCCAATGTTACGCTCACCTTTAATTCCACATTGAATAGGCAAAATTCTACGTAACTCATTAAGCTTAGGCCAACCATAGGAAAATTTGCAAACTACTGCGTATTGCAAACCTTTAATAATGTTCATTCGTTCAACCTCTGCCTCCGTAAAACATACTAATGGTTGACCTTGATATATCGTTGCACGCCTGAGAGCAATAGGTTCAATAGCTGATGCTTTATCGTGCATAGCAGCAGTAGTGGTTGTAGGTTTAAGAGCTTTTAGGTAGTTCATGGGCTATTAGTGGTCGTTTATAGTAGCTGGGGGCTGGGCGGCGTTGGGGGGAGGCTAACCGGCCACTGTAGGCGGTTGGCTGCCGGCCAAGTTGGCCATGGCAGCCACGAAAAACTGTTTCTCTCTCTAGAATGGGAAAAATCGCCAGAGCCTCTCTCTCTAGAGCTCTAGGTTTTTTTTTTCAATCTTTCAACCGCTAGTTGCTTTAAGCACGCCTTTTAATAATTTACTTTCTTAAACTTGGGTGCATATTTATGTGACCCAAATCCAAATCTCAACAGAGTCAAAATGTATTGATAACTATGGGTACATTGATGTGACATGGTTCGTGATACGTTTTTACAATGCTGCAATTCTTTGTTAAAATAATAATAAAAATAAAAGCGGTAAAGAGTTAAAATTTGCACATAAGTTAAAGCATATCATAAATCAGATAAATATGACAATTGAGCAACCGTTCAAGAACCACGGAACTCGTGAATGCCTAACACCTTCTCCTGGGTTAATAGAATTCCTTATCCGGATTTCTGGTTTGTGAACTGTTAAATAGAGTCAAACCTTTCCTGGATTCGGGATTCAACCGGTGACTTGGGACACCATAAATCTCCCAAGTGGCGACTCTGAATCTCTTAATAAATAAATCCCATTTCGATTGTCTTTTAAGTGGAAAAACTCCTTTGTGCCTTCGCGGGTGCCGGGAAAAAGGAGGTGCGATAGCTCTAGCGACCCTGCTAGGGATATAGAACCCAGAACCACTGGTTCAGGGTTAGAAATTCGAGCTTATGATAAATTGTTGTATTTTGGACTATTATCTAATTATTTTCATATTATTTATGCTTAATGTGCAAGATGATGCTTATTACCGCTTTTGATATTATTTGACTATACATATAAACTATGCCGAACCTTTCTCTTCTTACCTCCGGGGATATACTCTTTAGTTGAGACTCCCCATTCTGTTAGTGTCATACCTTGAAATAAGAAAATGTCTCGAACAAGTTACAAAGCTGGACGATCACGCGGGTCCTCGGTACGTAGCCCCCTCCACGACTCGAGTTGTCCGCTCAGGTACACTATCTAGAATACATACCCAGGTTTTTAACCTAGAATAACAATAAACTTATGCCAGATTCCTAAGAGGACGCTTGTTTGCAGAGAGTAAGATATAGGTATTTAGAGTTCTGAATTCAAGCTTAAATGAATTGTTATAATTGGCTTTGTTTTATCTAATTTTTACATATTGAGCCCGAATGTGCTAAATGTTCATTTATTGCTTTGATGTTATGTGAACTGTATATATAAACTGTGCCAAAACTTTTCTCTTCTCACCTCCGGGGATGTGGTTGAGACTCCCTATTCTATTAGTGTCAATACCCTAAAATAAGAAAGATGTTGGACAAGTTACTAAGCTGGATGGCCTTCTGGTTCCCGGTATGTTGCCCCTTCCTCGACTCGAGTTGTCCGCTCGGGTACACAATCTAGAATACTTGCCTAATGTTATGAAGCTAGAATAACTTTCCTGTCGGATCCCTAGTAGGAACGCTTACTTGCATCACGTTGCATTTGACTTAGGGGACTCAACACAGGGGTTGGGTCCGTCTAGAATAGGCAACCTGAAATAAAGAAAGACCATCCTGCTGCATCCTGTTTGTTTTACGCATTTATTTGCTTCAGACTTGCATGCTGACCGACTTTTAAATATTAAGAAAAATGAAAAAAAATAATAACAGTGTAGAGAGATAACTAATCATTTTTTTATAAAACAAACCAATGCCCAAGTAGTGTCAAAACTCTATCGGATTTTGAGAAAAAAAAAGGAAAAAAAAAGAATTGTTATTTTCAAAATAGTTTGTTTTTCTTTTCTTAAAAAGAAAAAGAAAAGAACATGTTTTTTAAAAAAATTCGTTTATTTATAAAAAAAAAATGTGATGTTATTCTTAAAAAATAGTTATTTGTTAGTCAATAAAATAAAAAAATGCAATAGTTTGTTTTATATGCCAACGAATTGGAAAAGGAAAAAAATATAGTCTTAGTTTTCAAAAATAGTTCGTTTTGCTTGCTAATAAATTTTTTTTAAAAAAAATAAAGGAAATGTCATTATTTTCAAAAGTAGTTTGTTTTACCCGAACTACGCTGGTTTGATTCTTACCGAATGTGAGATACGTAGGCAACCCCTATCGGGTCCAACCCCCCTTTTTGCAAAATAGCCAAAAAGTGTCAAAATTAATTTTCGTCGTGAATAAGTCGGGTGTTGTCATTCTTATCAAATATAGCCGAATGTTCCCGAAAGGGACGCCGGAAGGCTGGCTTTGCATAAACAACCATCTTTGGGTCATTTTTTAGATTTTGGTCGTTTGACCCACGCAGCCTTAATATCTTCGTCCCGAGGCGCTAAAAAGACCGTGTTTGCAATATCGGGTTTTATTTTGAAAAACAAGAAAAAAAATCATAAATAAGTTGGGTGACGCTGTTTTATCAAAAATAGCCGAATGTTCTCGAAGGGGATGCCGAAAGGCTGTCTTTGCATAAACAGCCACCTTTGGCCATTTTTTTAGGATTTTGGCCGGTTAGCTAACAGATCCTTAAAATCTTCATCCCCGAGATGCTGAAAGGCCGTACTTTTAAAATTAGGTTTTTTATTTTAATTAAAAAAAAAGAGTCAGTAAGCATGTGAATGCCATTTGAATTTTGGTCAAAATATGCCGAGCCAGCTTCGGCAGTGTATTGAATCGTTCTTGCCGAGATAGCCTTAGAGTATCTTTCAGTTGTCAAAAGGTTATTTTCGTAAAAGAACGAACAAGTTTGTAAAATAATCCTTCCCGACCTTAAAATTCATGTGAAATTGAGAAGGTGCCACGTTTGCAAAAAATAACCATTTGGTTAAAATTGGCATATAGCGGAAGGAATCTGTCAGTTTATTTTTGAATTTGTAATTTGATTAGAGTATGTGTGTTGCTTGATTTTCATGGCTGTAGGTTGTTTTTTATCAAAGTCTATTAGTTTGATAAGTTTTTGAACCTTTCTTTAAAATCAAAATTTGTTTTTGTTAAGAAAAAATGGGGAAAAAATGTTTTATTGTTGTTTTTTGTCAAACAAACCAAGGTTCAAACTCATCCTTTTACGGTCAAATTTTTATTCTTGTCTTTCTTTTCAAATTTTGTGTAGTAAATTCTGATGAAATGAAGTTATATGGTACATGAATGTTTGAAGTGGTCAATATTTGTTCATGTTGATGTCCATATTGCTTTCTGTTCTTATTTACTGGTTATTTGAAGTTGGCTTTCAACAAAAAGACTAAATGAAGGTGTGCATATCGTTAGTTCTGATCTAGTGCTCAGAATGAAATATAACATTTAGAAATCTTAATGGTCCTGGTATTTCCAAGTCAATTTTTTCAATTAAAAATAGAGTTGGAATTGGTGTTGAGCTTTTTTTTTTATGCTAGCTTTCAGTGGAAACTTATATAGTGAAGTGATTAGCCTAATACTACTGTTCTTATTTTTGAATCTGGACTTCGTAATAATTTCAGGAAAACCGAGAATGCTCTTGATTGCTTCCGTTTGGATATAATTTTTGCATTGCTATAACATAAAGTAGAAAATCGTAGTTGATTTAGGTTTGCCTTTTTAAAAAAAAAATTGAGACGAGCCTCGCCAAATAAAATGCACAAATTGCGGAGCCCTCATAAATGTATATATATTAAAAATACTTAGACTTCTGGATAGGCCGTTTAGTGAATTTCACGGTCTTACCCAAAATAGCTATATGATAGTTGCTTTAGGCGCACCTTTAATAATTTACTTTCTTAAACTTGGGTGCACATTTATGTGACCCAAATCCAAATCTCAATGGAGTCGAAATGCGTCGATAACCACGGGTACATTGATGTGACGTGGTTCGAGATACGTTTTTACAACGTTGCAATTCTTTGTTAATAATAATAATAAATGGTAAAGAGTTAAAATTTGCATATAAGTTAAAGCATGTTATAAATCAGATAAATAAGCCAAATATGATAGTTGAGCGACCATGCTAGAACTACGGAACTCGAGAATGCCTAACACCTTCTCCCGGGTTAACAAAATTCCTTATCTGGATTTCTGGTTTGTGGACTGTTAAATAGAGTCAAACCTTTCCTCGATTCAGGATTTAACCGGTGACTTGGGACACCATCAATCTCCCAATTGGCGACTCTAAATCTCTTAATAAATAAATCTCGTTCCGATTGTCCTTTAAGTGGAAAAACTCTTTTACGCCCTAGCGGGTTCCAGGAAAAAGGAAGTGCGACAGTGTCATCACAAAGAAAGCTATCCAACCTATCGAGAGTGGCACTCAGTACGTCAATCTCACCATCAACAACAAGCTCGCTCGTGCAATGGTGGATACTGGAGCAACTCACAATTTCGTGACTAAGGCTGCCGCAAAGAGACTAGAATTGAAGCTTGCCACAACTAACTCTCACTTCAAGTCCATGAATGCCGAGGTACAAAATGCTCTGGGGTAGCTAATGGAGTAGTTGTCGAATTGTGAGCATGGAAAGGTATGTCAAACTTTACCGTAACCGCTATGGATATTTTTGACATCATACTGGGCAAGAGTTCTTGAGACATTGTCATACTTTGATCGACCCCTACCTCTAACGTCTCTTGGTTATGGAGCGAGAAGGAGCTTTCATGGTGCCTATAATGACTATACCACACGGACATATCCAAGCACAAATCTCAGCTATGCAGGTTGTCAAAGGGATCAAGAAGGGAGAGCCAACGTTCGTGGTAACATTGCAAGTCTAGAGGAAGACAAGAATTTTCATGAGACATTGCCGCCTTGCATAGAGAAATTGCTTGTGGAAAACAAAGTTGTCATGCCCGAGGAGTTGCCTAAGCACTTGCCGCCTAGGCGAGAGGTGGATCACAAGATTGAGTTGGAGCCAGGGGCTAAGCCACCTGCATTTGCCCCATATCATATGGCACCGCCCGAACTAGAGTAGCTCAAGAAACAATTGAAAAAGTTGCTGGATGGTGGTCACATTCGCCCATCAAAGGCACATTTCGGCACACCAATATTGTTCCAGGAGAAGAAGGGTGGATCGCTATTGTGAGCACGTGATTTTTGCCCTAATTAAATTATTCCCTAATATATGCAAAATGATTTTTGAATTTTTGTGGCAATTGTTTTGATAATTGTGTGCATAATAATAATTCATAAAATAGATAGAAGTACTAGGATTTTATTTATATGATTTTTGGAACCAAATCAAAGAAAATTAAAATACACATCTATTTGTTTTTAATTAGAAAATACTAAAAAATAATAGAAATTAATTACTTTTTCTTAAAAAATCAGAAAAATTAGAGGAAAAAGAAAATACAAGGAAAATAGAAAAAAATACAAAGAGTAAAATACAAAAAATGTAGAAAGGAAATAAATACAAAAATACAAAAAAAAAATATACAAAGAAAAGTATAATTCAAAAAATAAAATAATACAATACAAAAATCTTGGGCTAAATACAAAACTAGAAAAATTAGTAGCCAATTGTTAATACACTCCCAAGCCCAAAAAGAAATGGAACCCGGTCTGCCCAGGTTATGCCGAACGACACCGTTCAGGGATAATAGATCTCGACTGTTGAAGCTTTGATCAAACGGCTTAGAGTGGCGGTCACTTAATAAATAAAACAACGTCATGTATTGAAGTCAATCTGAGTCGTTGATATAATTAATCCAATTGGTCATAATTAAGTAACCACTTAAATGGAACGACATCGTATATGGGGTAGTTGAATCTGAGACGTTGGTTCATTTGATCCAACGGTCTCAGATCCTCAAGAGCTTTTAAATACACAAAACATTACATACACATTTCATATACACACCCTTCGTCTTCAATCTGAAACCCTAGCCGCCTTAGGATGCTCTCAACTACTGCCGGAAACCTACTGGCAGGGGAACACCACCGTCTCTGATAGAACCTCCATTAACATCCTACAACCTCCTTTGTCTCCTCTTTCACCTTATCTAGTTAGTTTCCCCTGAAAACCCTTAGAAACCGTTAAATAATCTAAAAGGTGTCGCCGGAACCCTACTCTGGCGAACACCACCTTTGAACCAGAACTCATCCTAAACACCACATATTCTCCTTTGCCTCCTCTTTCACCCCATCTAAGTAGTTTCCTTCGAATAAGCCCGGAAATCCTCAAATCTTTCAAAAGGTGTCGCCGGAACCCTACTTTAGCGAACACCTTCGTTCCAAAACCACCCTGAACGTCCCCAGAATACCTAGCTTTATGTTTTAAGAGTCTTTTCTACAGAAAAAAAAAAAGACTCGACAAGTCTGCTTGAGAGCAAAATACCAAGAAATGATATCCAGAACTTCAAAGGCCCTGTAAATTCAAGAAAGAATGAAGAAAGGAAAAACAAAAGAAAGAAACAAAGAAAAGAAGAATAAAAGAAGAAAAAGCTATGTGTTCTGAACCTTTTGCTTTTTGATTCTTTTTACTTATGATTGCATGGCTGTAATCTCCTTTCTTTGAATAAGTTCTTCGTCAAAATCGTATGGTTTTGTTATTCTTATTGTCACACTTAGATTTTTAGGATTTTAATTGTTAAAATCTAATTAGTAACTATGTTTTTTGTTAATTAGATTCTACATCTGATTAAATGCTCTCTTGAATCTCATGAATCGATTACTTAGATTCTGATTTGATTTTATCTGTGAAACTGACTATTATTTGGTTAATTTTGTGAATCAATTTTGACTTTGACTTCTAGGTACCTGATTATGATAGGGATTAAAAGGTAAATAAAGATAAAAGGCAGGGTTAAATGGGGAAGGCTAATAGGTACGATGTAATAAATCTAAGGGGGTGAGGGTACATTTGGGAATTCTGCATGGTTCACGGGTAATTAGGTAAAGGATAAAGGGTAGCATGGGCATAAAAAACGGGCAATTGGGTGAAAATTGAAAGCAAGTGAGGGCAGTTTAGAAAATTATGGAATAGGGTAGATGCCACTAGAACCTTCTAGAAGGGGTTCTAGTGTATTTTCAAATAAAATTAGTGTGGTTCTCTGAAAATGAATCATAAGAGGAAGGGTAGAAACTTAGAATATTTAATTCAAAATTTCCTCCCATTTTTGTTCTATAAATAGGCCCCATTAGGCCACTTTTAATATGTTTAGAAGGTTTGATAATCTGAAAATCCTTCGAATCTCTGGAATTTCAAATTTCATAGTTTCATCCTTAGAAAAACTCTCTAAATCCTATAATATTATTGTTCCATTGATTCCAGCTCGATTTCAAGTTGAAATTCTCTTGCATTTTGGCATTTTGTCTGTTGATCCGTGCTTTACTTGATCTGGATTTGGCTGTTGAAGATGTGTTAACAATTTGCTGTGTGTTGCTGTGGTTATTGATCCTTATTTCTGCCTAGTTTTCTCATTGATCTTCTACTTCCAGGTACTCTTTTAAAAACTCAAAGATGTAGTCACAAAGTTTGAAGATATGAAGTGTTTGACTGATTTTTTTAGCTTCTTACTACTTCTACTTTATCAATATAGAATTAGTTAATTACCTTTGGATTCATTAGGAGTGAATCATATGTATAATTGGACTGTTGGACTCGGACTATTAATTTTTTAGTAGCTTAGTTTAATTACCATATAGAAAATCACGTGTGAAATAGATTAGTAGTAAAACAACTATATTAGATTAGAGATTAGAAAAAACGAAGACGATGTTAAAATTTGTTTTGGTTAAGATTTTTGGATCTTCAGTGGTTGCGAACCAGTAGACTGCAATGAAATTTTGAAAAAATTCATTTGTTATTCTTAATTTGTATTAGCCAGTTTTAATACGTAAAAGCATGTGTTTGTCAGATTCGAATTCTGTTAATTAATACGATATGCTCAAATTAATTTAGCTATAAAAATTGTAATAAGTTTTCAATAACGAATATAAAATAACTGCTTAAATATGAACGATATTTGTACTTCAACTTGAGTATGTTTTTTGTAGTTTACCTTTAATATTTCCAATTGAACAAAAAGCAGTAATTCAACTCTACATTTGAACATGTAGAATTTCAATTGATAATAATAGTAGAAATCTATTTATAATGATAGTTAATATGTAAATAGTTTAATAACAGATGTAGTTAATTTTGAATAGGTCAAAACACTAATGATCAAATAGGAATTCAGTGCTATTGCATTGATTAATTTCTGGTAATATATAGCAACTACAATAACCCTGTAAATCCATTACTAGATTAGTGATTACATTTGTACCTGTTTTTGGATTCACGTTAGTAACATGGGCCTGACTCTGGTAGAAAGGCCCATATCTAGTAGCAATAGCCTTGTGTCCTATTTGAATGAACCAATGTGTATGAACTGGACTAGAATGAGCCGCCACACACAGCTGTGCTCTTTTTCTTCACTGGCTTGATTTCAAGGCCCAAAGCACACAAAGGCCTTAACATAAATGAAATAAAAACACAAATCACAGCTAGGGAGAATTATTTGGTACTTTGATAAGACAAAAACAGTAGTAGAAAATATAGCACACCTTAGGATTGACCTCTTAAAATAAATGGGATGAGCCTCGTATAGGAATAAAAATGCACGAGGCCCTCGAAATAACGAAAATACAAGAATGTGTAGAATTGGGAAGGCCGTTTAGCTAATTCCACGGTCGTCCCTAAAGTTAATAATTGTGTAGTCACCTTAGCCGCGTATTTAATAAATTTTACCATCCTAATAAGGGTGCACCTTTGCGTGACCCAAATTCAAATCTCAACAAAGTCTAAATGTATTAAAAAGCCACAGGCGTATTGGTACGATGTGGCCCGAAATGCATTTTCACGATGTTGCAATTCTTTAAAAATGATAAATCAGAATATTAATAAATGCACATAAAAACAGAACATAAAATAAAATCAGATAAAAACAAATACAACAGTTGAGCGACCGTGCTAGAACCACAAAATTCAGGAGTGCCTAACACCTTCTCCCGGATTAAAAGAATTCCTTATCTGGATTTCTGGTTTGCAGACTATAACGGAGTCAAACTTTCCTTGGTTCGGGATTAAACCGGTGACTTGGGACACCATTATCTTCTCAAGTGGCGACTCTGAAAATTAAAATAAATTAGTCCTATTTCGATTGTACTTAAATTGGAAAAACTCCTTTCTCTTATTATATCCTTTCTCGGAGTGTAAATAAATAAGAGGCTCGATAAAAAAGAAGGTGTGATAGCTCTGACGACTCTACTGGGGGAAAGAAACCCAGAACTTCGGTTCAGGTTTTAAGAATTTGAGCTAAGTTAAATTGTTGTATTTGTTTATATCTGATTTCTCTATATGTTCTTGATTGATGTGATAAATGTTTATCGCTTTGACATTATTTGAACTGTATATAAAATTGTGCCGAAAACCCTTCTCTTCTTATCTCCGGGGATGTGCTTACTGGCTGAGACTCCTCATTTTGTTAGTATCATACCCAAATAAGAAAAGAGGCCGGACAAGTTAATAAGCCAGACGATCCCGCGGGTCCCTGATACGTAGCACCCTCCTCGACTCGAGTCGTCCGCTCGGGTGCACAATCTAAAACCATAAAACTAGGATATTGAACCTAGAAATAGAATGATTATTTGCATCATATCTAACTTAGGGGACTCAACACAGGAGTTGAGTCTGTCTAGGACAAGTGACCTGAATATGAAAAGACTATCATGATTATATATTGCATTTATTTGTCTTGGGATATCATGCTGACCAGTTAGGAAAAGAATTAAAGAAAAGAGAAAAATAATAATTTTTGATTTTAGAGGAAAATCGATATCCAAATACTGTCGAAACTCTGTCCAAATTTTGAGGAAATTGTTGATCGAAAAATAGTGGGAATAATTCAATTTTGCCAAAACTTAAATGACATAGTTGGTCTAAAAAATAATTTGACCGAACTACGCTAGTTTGATTCTCATCACTAGGTGAGATACATAGGCAACCCTTGACGGGTCCAACCACATTTTTTTGCGAAAACAGCCAAAATAATTAGAATTTTTATTATAAATCAAGTGATGCCTTTTTGTTAAAATAGACGAATGTCCCGAAAGGGCACCAAAAGGTTATTTGTGCAAATAGTACAGCCTTAAAATCTTCAATTGAAGTGCTAAAAGGCCCTATTTGCAAAATTGGGGCTTTATTTTTGAAAATAAATGTTGTGAAAATATATTATCTTTTTAGAGTCATAATAAGTGATTAAATCACCTTAATAAATGTGCAGGATGAGCACGATGCAAAATGAACTTTTCTCAATTATGAATAAGATCCCTTTGGAGTTACGTCTATGGTGGAGTGATTTGGGTAAAGATGAACAAGACAAAGTCAAGAAATAGTTGAAAGGTCTTACCAAATTACTTGATATTATACCCCGAGAAGACATCATTAGAGCCTTGGTTACTTGTTGGGATTCAGCACACAATGTGCTTCATTTCTCAGACTTCGAGCTTACTCCTACACTAGAGGAGATTTCCAGTTATATTGGGAAAGATGAGGTTCCCCTGAAATATAAATACCCGGTTGCTCCAAGAGCTGTTACCGCTCATAGATTCCTGGATTCCTTGAAAATAGCCCAAAGCATTCATAATGAATATTTTTGCACTATGAATTTCATATACCATAAATATGGTCATATCAGATGCTTTAATAACCCGGCAAACAAACTCTGCAGCAAAGCAAACCGTACAAAATGGGAGGAACATAGACGTTTTGCTTTCATGGTGGCCTTTTTGGGTTTGATAGTGTTTCCAAGGAAAGACGGGAACATCGATATAAGAGTAGCCGGAATTGTGGGTACTCTCTTCACGCAAGATAATAGTACTTTGGCACCTATGATAGTAGCTGATATCTTTCGTGCCCTTACAGCTTGTAAAGTCGAAGTAGATTTCTTCGAGGGATGCAATTTGCTATTACAAATGTGGATGATCGAGCACTTGTGCCATCGTCCTCAATTTCTGAGTTATGGGTCTTCAGAAAGAACATGCATAGAAGAATTCTACACGAGGATAAAATGGGTCAAGTTGCCAAAATGGTTCAAGGGTTGGATCACATACTTCCGATCTCTCAATGCTAGCCAGATAGAATGGACATTCGGATGGCTAACTGTCAATGAAATTATATACATGCCGGCAGAAGGATGGCATTTTCTCTTAATGTGGCTTAAAAGTATTCAACCCTATGCTCCATATCGAGTTTTATGGCAACTCGGAAGATATCAAATAGTGCCAAAAGACGGAGGCCTCAGCACCCAAGTGATTGAGATTAGTCCTGACCGGCAATTTCCTTAAGCAAAAGTCCGTCAAATTTGGAATAAATACCGATGTTTGAAATCAGACACCTGTGTAAGGGATCGGGCCAAAGGTGAAGTGTCACCTGGTTACTCCGTGTGGTATAGAAGAGACTGTGAGCATGAAAGTCCAGCGAAGATACCTCACATCCAAGAATTTGCCGAGTTATCAAAAGAGCAATGGGATTGGTTGGCTAAAGAAAACGAATATCGAGCAAAAATCAGCATGCTAGAAAAACAAGTTCAAAACCTTAAGTTCAAAAATAGCGTGCAAGTAGCAGCTGATGAGGCCCTAAGAGCTCAAATTCAGAAAATAAGAATAGCAACTGAAACCCCTATTCGAAATGCCCGTAAAGAAAATTTGAATGATAATTTGCACCGAAAAGTGAGCGATTATAGTTTTGACCTGGACAAAGCAGAAAAAGAATTGATCGGGGTTTGGAAGCAATTGGCTAGGAACACAGAAGAAAGGGCTCGCATGATTCAACAACTGAGGAAGAACATAATGTCGAAGTTGCTCGATTGAGGAAAAAGATTATTACTGTTGAGGTCAAGACTAGCAAACAAATGAAAGAGTTTAGTATGAAAAGAGAACATTGCTACACGACCTTAGCGCGATTAGAAATGGAACTGCAGCAGCTTCAAGAGAAAAGCCAACGGACTCTGGAGGCTCGTGCTGAACAAATAGGGAGGTTACTTCAAGAAAAGGGGATGATCAGAGAAAGAATCCTTAGCATTGCTTATTATATCACTCGGAAGTGCCAGACATGTAAAGATATGACCCAGACCACATTCTTCGTCTCGGCAATGATATTCGTGAAGCAAATAATGGGTGATTTAGACCAACTCCAAAAGGGACTTGCATATAGGCCCGTGATGAGATCGAACGATGTCTTGCGAGCACTAGGGTCTCTGATGTATTCTTAGGATTAAGCATTTGAGTCTGTATTTTTCATTTTTTTTGCATTGTTTAGAGGATTTTAGTGTACTTATCATCTTAGAGTTTATCTTTGTAATCGATGTTGGTTATTAATAAATTTGAAAATCCCAAAAAAATCACTTGTGATCTTTGATTTTCTTTTTCTCCGAAAACACATATGCGGTAGGAAAATCTATAGGATCGATAAAGAAAAAATAGAGGATAATTGGTGGTGATGAAAATGACGAGAAAAAAAAAAGAAAAAGCCGAATCAGAAGAATTGGCAAAACAAGAAAAAGGCAAAATGAATGAAAGTTAATAAAGTCGGGATGACGCATATGGCCAAGCAAAATTGTGTGCTCCCAACGTACCATTATTTGATCAATAATGGCCTAACCACTAACGAGCATTGTTGTTTTTGAGTCCATATAGGTGGTTTGTAGGTGACATTTTGGAAACCCATCATTACAACACTCGCTCTAAAGATATGACAAAAGCAATCACCCAAGAGATTGAGGCTACGGTTGTGGACCCAGCTCGGGAAGATGAGGTGGTAGACGTGAGTGTTATGAAAGAAGAGATGTACAAGCTCAAGCAATAGATGGCCGAAATGTACCAAGCCTGGGTGAAGGGACAACCTTTACCCATATACCCAGCCAATCCTGCTTATATCCCTCCACCAGTCCAAACACAGGACTCACCCCCCGTGAATTCATCCCCTGCTTACCCCACATACCCACCTTACTATGCAACTACCTCACAAACACCACCACCTCCTCCAACACCTAAAAAAATCCCACCACCACCGTATGTCGCTCCCGTGTATGTGGCTCCTCCGCCAGCCACATTACACAAATCATCCAATGAACCATTATTTCATATTCAAGACAATCATTATTATCCTCCAGAGCCTACCTTCCGATGTCATGGTTCTTATACTCCCCTCATTGACATAACCGAGGAGGAAAAACCACCAGAAAATTCTGAACAAGAAGAGATGATCCGAAAAATGAAGAGTCTTGAACAATCTTTCCGGAACGTGCAGGGCCTTGAGGGCCAAGTGAATGTAGCTTATAAAGATTTGTGTTTATTCCCAAAGGTGCAGCTACCGGCAGGTTTTAAGCTACCAAAATTTGATCTCTATGACGGTCACGGCGACCCAGTGGCATATTTTAGAGGCTTTTGTAGCAAAATGCGAGGTACCGGCGGTAAAGATGAGTTTCTCATGGCTTATTTTAGCCAAAGCCTTAAAGGATCGGGCCTACAGTGGTACACCAAACAAGACCACGCTAGATGGTTTATTTGGGATGATCTCGCCCAAGCATTTGCTAATCATTTCCAATACAACTTGGAGATTGTTCCTGACAGGATTTCATCGACAAAGATAGAGAAGAAGCCAGGAGAGTTCTTCCAAAAATATGGTTTCAAGTGTAGAGAACAAGATGCCCGGGTAGATCTACCTATGAAGGAAGAAGAGATGGTAGACTATTTCTTACAAGCTCTAGAGCCTACATATTACGGGCATTTAGTATCAGCTGTCGGGAAAACATTTAATGAAGTCGTCAAGATGGGGAGAAAGGTTGAGGAGGGTTTAAAATCAAGCAAGATTATGAGCGATTCAGCCATAAAAGCATGACCCATGCAATTCAAACATGCACCGGAGGAGCTCATGGGAAAAAAAAGAAAGAAGAGGTGGCCGTTGTAGAAGGAAGATCCCTACTACCATCAACCCCGCCCACATCATCAGCCTTACTCACTAGCACCATATGGCCCACCACAACACAACTACCCTTCTCCTCCACAATTTTCTCTACACAATTCTCAAACCTACCCACCACCGCCTACACCATGGTGAGCACCAGCACCTCATAACACATTGTCACGACCCGGATTTTCCCCCAACATCGGGATCGTGATGGCGCCTACTCGTAGTAGCTAGGCAAGTCACTGTATTCATACTATCCTGTTTTTAACACAATTTTAATTAAATAAATGCGGAATACTTTATCGAAATGGAAATAACAAATCACAAGGTGAAAATCATACTGAAATCCTCTACCCAAGACGTGGAGTCACCAACTCACGAACTACTATAGAATACTACACATAAAAGTCTGAAGGAAATATAACATAATTCTGTTTGTCTCGGAACAAAGAGACTACAGCTAATAACATAAATAAAGAGAGAGACGCCAGGCCTGCGGACGTCTGCAAGCTACCTCGGTCTCAAATATGATCAACTCCCACGCAATCGATTTACTGCTGCCGTTGCTCCTGATCGTAACTTGGACCTGTGCAAAAACGCACAGAAGTGTAGTATCAGCACAACCGACCCCATGTGCTGGTAAGTGCCTGGCCTATCCCGACGAAGTAGTGACAAGCCTAGGACCAGACACCCACATAAACCTGTGCAATTCAATATATATATGTATACCACAGAATAATAAGAAATAACTAAGTATTAACACAATAAGGAATATCCCAAAGAATTCAACAATTAACCACAGTTAATAAATTCACAAGGAAGAACAAAGTAAAATGTAAACACAAGTAATATCAATTCAAAAAATAGCAAGCAGTTGCACGGCATCACCCTTCGTGCTTTTACTCTCATCCTCACCAAATAAGCAAATAAAGTACACGGCATCACCCTTCGTGCTTTTACTCTCATCCTCACATCCATAGTACGGCATGATCCTTCGTACATGGTTCAATAACAGAGCACGGCATGATCCTTCGTGCATAATCAATAAATAAGCATGGCACGGCATTAACCTTCGTGCATAAATAAATAAACATGGCACGGCATCACCCTTCGTGCATTATCACTCTTCCTCACCCAAATAACAATCACGGTTAAGGGCAAAGAAAGAAACAGTAATTCATAAACCGTCCCATCAAGGGCAATCAATAATTATCTTCACAACAAGTCCCAACAAGGGAGAACAATAACAATTCATCCGTAATATATCTCAAAATAATCATTTTTCAACGACTCACGGTCATACTAGACGCCAGTGTATGGATGCTCGTCACCACAGCCCATACACCGCACTCGATCACATAACACATAGCACATAATCCTATTCCCTCAAGCTAGGATAGAACAAACACTTACCTCGAAAGTTTAAGGCCAACTCAATGCTTACGCACCGCTTTTCCTTTTAAATTTGTCTCCAAATGCTTCAAATCTATTCACAAACAATTCGAAATACTCAACACGAATCGTAGGAATGAATTGGATAATAAATTTACTAATTTTCCGGATAAAATCCGAAATATATTTTAAAATTCAATAGTGGGACCCACATTTTGAATCCCGAAAAAACTTGCGAAATCCAAACACCCATTCCGATATGAGTTCAACCATACCAAAATTACTAAATTTCGATAACATTTCGACCCTCAAATCCTCAAATCTATTCGAGAGGGTTTCTAAGCTTTTCCCGCAAAATTCATGGATTTAATGACAAAACCTGCAATAGACTCGAGTAATATAACCACAATTAAGTTAAGAACACTTACCCCGTTGTTTTCTATGAAAATTTTCTCGAAAATCGCCTCTTCCCGAGCTCCAATTTGATAAAAAAATGGAAAATGGGACAAATCCCATTTTCCAGAAATAAGTATTCTGTCCAGAAATTCGCGGGTACTGTTCACGCGTTTTTACTGTTCACATTACTGTACACGGTACTGTACACGGGGGTACTGTACACGGTACTGTTCACGGTACTGTACACGGGGTACTGTACACGGTACTGTACACTGGGTACTGTACACGGGACTGTACATGGGGTACTGTACACGGACTGTACATGGCTAGAAATTTTCTTAAGTCCGAAAACACTCCGAGACACCTCCGAAACACTCCCGAGCCCTCGGGGCTCCTAACCAAACACATACACTAACTCAAAAACATCCTACAAACTTACTCGTGCGATCAAATCACCAAAATAACATTAAAAAGAATGAATTAAACCATGAAATCCAAGAAATCTTTCAAATTTCATAAACTTCCAAAATTTCCAATTTAAGGCCGAAACACGTCAAACGACGTCCGTTTTCAACCAAACTTTACAGGAAGCGCTTAACCAACATATATGACTTGTACCGGGCGTCGGAACCAAAATACGAGCCCGATACCATTACTTTTTGATCAAATTTTAGTTTCATTTTCCTTAAACATTTTCAGAAAACAATTTAACAGAAAAATTCTTTTACCGGGGTTCTAGACCTCGGATTTCAATTCCGGGCATACGCCCAAGTTCCATATTTTTCTATGGATTTTCTGAGACCGTCAAATCACGGGTCCGGGTCCATTTACCAAAAATGTTGACCAAAGTCAACCATATCAATATTAATATCAAAATTCTTCAAATTTCTCACATGTTTCATATATTTCAACATAAAATTTTTTAGCTTCGCACCCGAACTGCGCACGCAAATCGAGGCAACTATAAATGAGGTTTTCAAGACCTCCGAAGCTCGAAATGATTAATAAAACAAGTGATGACCCTTTGGGTCGTCACATTCTCCACCTCTAAAACAACCGTTCGTCCTCGAACGAACAAAAGAAAGAAGTACCTGTGTAAGGAATAGATGAGGATATTGGCTCCGCATGTCAGACTCGGACTCCCAGGTCGATACCTCAGGAGGCTAACCCCTCCACCGAACTCGCACAGAAGGAAAACTCTTCGACCTCAACTGTCGAACCTGCCGATCTAGGATAGCTACCGGCTCCTCCTCGAAAGATAGATCATTGTCCAATTGGACAGTACTGAAGTCTAACACATGTGTGGGATCGTCGTGGTATCTCCGAAGCATAGATACATGAAAAACTCGATGCACGGCTGATAAGCTAGGCGGCAAAGCTAATCTGTAAGCCACCCCTCCCACTCTGTCTAGAATCTCAAATGGACCAATATACCTAGGGCCGAGCTTGCCCTTCTTCCCGAACCTCATCACGCCCTTCATAGGCGACACTCGGAGCAATACTCGTTCACCAACCATGAAATCTACATCTCGAACCTTACGATCCGCATAAGTCTTCTGCTTGGACTGAGCTGAACGCAATCTCTCCTGAATAGTCTTGACCTTATCCAAGGCCTCCTGAACTAAATCTGTACCCAACAACCGAGCCTCTCCCGGCTCAAACCATCCGACTGGAGATCGACATCGCCTACCATACAATGCCTCATACGGGGCCATCTGGATGCTGGACTGGTAGCTGTTGTTGTAGGCGAACTCTGCTAATGGCAGAAACTGGTCCCACGAGCCTCTGAAATCAATAACACAGGCTCGAAGCATGTTCTCTAGAATTTGAATAGTCCTCTCGGACTGACCATCTGTCTGAGGATGAAAAGCTGTACTCAGCTGAACTCGGGTGCCTAACTCCTGCTGGACCGCTCTCCAGAACCGCGAGGTAAACTGTGTACCCCGATCAGAGATAATAGATACTGGCACCCCATGAAGACGAACAATCTCCCTAATGTAAATCCTCGCTAACCTCTCCGACGAATAGGAGACAGATACTGGAATAAAGTGTGCTGACTTGGTCAACCTATCAACAATGACCCAAATAGCATCAAATTTCCTCCGAGTCAAAGGAAGTCCAGTAACGAAGTCCATAGTGATCCGCTCCCATTTCCACTCGGGAATTTCAATCCTCTGGAATACACCACCAGGTCTCTGGTGCTCATATTTCACCTGCCGACAATTTAGACACCGAGCGACATACGCAACGATATCTTTCTTCATTCTGCGCCACCAATAGTGCTGCCCCAAGTCCTGGTACATCTTCGCGGCGCCCGGGTGAATGGAATACCGCGAACCGTGGGCCTCCGCTAAGATCAACTCTCGAATCCCTTCGACATTGGGCACACAAACTCGACCCCGCAATTTCAATACCCCATCATCATCTAGATTTACCTGTGTGGCACCTCCCTGCTGTACTGTATCTCTCAACTCACGCAAATGAGGATCATCAAATTGCCTCTCACGGATACGCTCTAATAAAGAAGAACGAGCGACCGTGCGGGCTAACACCCTGCTAGGCTCAGAAATGTCTAATCTCACGAACCGGTTGGCTAAGGCCTGAACATCTAGAGCTAATGGTCTCTGACTGACCGGAATGTATGCAAGACTACCCATGCTGGCATACTTTCTACTCAAAGCATCGGCCACCACATTGGCCTTACCTGGGTGATATAAGATAGTAACATCATAGTCTTTTAGCAACTCTAACCATCTCCGCCGTCGTAGATTCAACTCCTTCTGCTTGAACAAGTACTGTAGGCTTTTTTGATCAATGTACACCTCACATGTCACACCATATAGATAATGCCTCCGGATCTTTAAGGCATGAACCACCGCTGCCAACTCAAGATCATGAACTAGATAATTATTCTCATGTATTTTCAACTGCCTCGAAGCATACGCAATAACCTTACCATCGTGCATCAATACCACTCCAAGCCCTGTACGGGACGCGTCACAGTAAACTGTATAAGGCCTTGCACCCGTAGGTAGTATCAGCACTGGTGTTGTAGTCAAAGCTGTCTTGAGTTTCTGAAATCTCGCCTCACACTCATCTTACCACTGGAAGTGGGCACTCTTCTGGGTTTACCTGGTCATCGGGGCTGCAATAGAAGAAAACCCCTCTACAAATCGACGGTAGTAACCTGCTAACCCCAAGAAACTCCGGATCTCAGCCACTGAAGCTGGTCGAGGCCAATTTTGGACTGCCTCAATCTTTTTGGGTCTACCCGAATACCTTCCACCGATACAATGTGACCCGGAAATGCTACCGAACTCACCAGAACTCACATTTAGAAAATTTGGCATATAGCCGGTTATCTTTCACAGTCTGAAGAACCACTTCGAGGTGCTTGCTCGTGCTCTTCCTGGCTGCGGAGTACACCAGGATGTCATCTATGAAGACTATCACGAACAGATCTAAGTAAGGCCTGAATACCCGATTCATCAACTCCATGAATGCTGCTGGGGCATTGGTCAACCCGAAGGACATGACCAAGAACTCATAATGCCCATATCTAGAGCGAAAGGCTGTCTTAGGAATGTCAGCCGCCCTGATCTTCAGCTGATGGTAGCCTAACCTCAAGTCTATCTTAGAGAATACCCTCGCTCCCTGGAGCTGGTCAAACAAATCATCAATCATCGGCAGTGGATATTTATTTTTGATGGTCACCTTGTTTAACTGCCGGTAATCAATACACATCCGCATCGAGCCATCCTTCTTCTTTACAAATAATACAGGTGCTCCCCAGGGGAAACACTGGGCCTGATAAAGCCCTTCTCAAGAAGGTCCTGCAACTGATCTTTCAACTCTTTTAACTCCGTCGGGGCCATACGATAGGGTGGAATAGAGATGGGCTGAGTGCCCGGTGCCAGATCAATACAGAAATCAATATCCCTGTCGGGTGGCATGCCAGGCAGGTCTGAAGGAAAAACCTCAGGAAACTCTCGTGCAATAGGGACTTACTCAATGGAAGGAACTTCTGCGCTGGAATCACGAACATAAGCCAGATAAGCTAGACACCCCTTCTCGACCATACGTCGAGCCTTAACATAGGAAATAACAGTGCGAACGGAGTGGCTTGAGGTACCCTTCCACTCTAATCGGGGTGATTCTGGCAAGGCTAAGGTCACGGTCTTAGCATGGCAATCAAGAATAGCATGGTATGGGGACAACCAGTCCATCCCCAATATGACATCAAAATCTACCATGTCCAAAAGCAACAGATCGACACGGCTCTCAAGACCCCCAAATATAACTACGCACGAACGATGCACCCGATCGACTACAATGGAGTCACCCACTGGTGTAGCCACATAAACTGGAATATCCAGAGCATAGCTGGGCACGGCCAAATACGGTGCAAAATAGGAAGACACATAGGAATATGTAGATCCAGGGTCAAATAACACTGAAGCACCTCTGCCACACACAAGAATAGTACCTGTAATCACGACATCTGATGCCTCTGCCTCTGGCCTGGCTGATAAAGCATAGAATCGGGGATCTGCACCTCCCCTCTGAGCTGCGTCTCTAGGACGACCATCAACTGGCTGACCTCTACCTCTCGCCGGACGGTCTCCACCTCTACGGTCTCGACCTCCACCTCTATAATCTCTACCCCCGCCTCTGGCTGGCTGGGCAGGCTGAGGGTCAGCTGGGGCCTGAATCATAGGACGAGGACCTCGCTGCTGAGAGTTGCCCGCTGCTAAAGGGCAATACCTGATAAAATGACCTGGGTCACCACAATCGTAGCAACTCTTAGACTGATAGGGCTGCTGACCCTGACGACCTGAATGGCCTCCACGAACACTCTAAAGAGGCTGAGCATTAATAGTAGGCTGGTCTGAATAATGCCCCCGAAAACCGCGATCACCTGGTCCACCCTGTGAAGCCTGAAGGGCGGAATGAAAAGGCTTGGAGGACTGGCCTCTATCAAAGGATTCTCTACCACCAGAGGAAGAACCACCAAACCTGCCTGAATGACGAGGCCTCTTATCTGAAGAATAACCACATCCCCTAGCAAGAGCCATCTCAACTCTGCGTGCTGCATTGGCTGCCTCCTGAAATGATATGTCACTTCCCACGCCCATAGCCATCTGGAGTCTAATCGACTGATTAAGCCCATCTATAAATCTGCGGACCCTCTCCCGCTCCGTGGGAAGTATCACCACTGCATGACGAGCCAAGTCGATAAATCTCGTCTCATACTGTGTAACTGTCATAGTGCCCTGATGGAGGCGCTCAAACTGCCTCCGAAGTACATCCCTCTGAGTAGCAGGGAGAAACTTCTCCATAAATAGTTCCGCAAACTGGTCCCATGATAAAGCTGGGGACCCTGCTGGTCGAGTCAAGCAATAATCTCTCCACCAAGTCTTGGCGGATCCTGCAAGCCTGAAGGTACAGAAGTCAACTCCGTTTGTCTCCACGATCCCCATAGTCTTCAGAATCTCATGGCAACTGAATAAGAAGTCCTGAGGATCCTATGATGTAGCTCCACTGAATATAGTGGTAAATAACTTGGAGAACCGATCAAGTCTCCATAACGAATCAGAAGTCATGGCCGCTCCATCTCCGGCATGAGCCGTGGTACTTGACTGAGTGGCCACAGCTGGCTGAACCACTGGTGCCTGAGGCTGAGGAGCTACCTGGCTCCGGAGTACGAGCAATAGGAGTCTGGGCCCCTTCTCCAGCCTGAGAAGCGGCTGGTGCAACCGATAATAAGCCTGCTCTGGCAACGCTGTCCATAAATCCCGCTATCCCGACCAAAGCCTCCCGAAGATTCGGGGTAAATAAAGCCTCTCCCGGGACCCGAGCTGGGCCCATTGGAGCCGCTGGGACTGGAACCTCCTCGCCAATCTCAATATGACGCTCCACCTCCGGAGTAGCTACGGGGCGAGCTCCGCCCCTACTACGGCCTCCGATACGGCCTCGGCCCCCGCCCCTCACGGGAGTTGCCTGGGGCTCGGGCCGCCGGTCGCCGGACGAAGAAGCGCGCGTCCTCACCATCCGCGAAAGGACGAATAGAAGTTCAATCGGTATTTGAGGAACAAGTCGCCAGGACAAGAAAGAACAAATGAGAGACTCTTTCCTAACTCAATAGACTGTGGAGGACAAGTACGGACGTCTCCGTACCTACCTCTCAAACTCTACTAAGCTTGTTCGTGAGTGGTGAGACCTATGTAACCTAGAGCTCGATACCAACTTGTCACGACCCGGATTTTCCCCCAACATCGGGATCGTGATGGCGCCTACTCGTGGTAGCTAGGCAAGCCACCGTATTCATACTATCCTGTTTTTAACACAATTTTAATTAAATAAATGCGGAATACTTTATCGAAATGGAAATAACTAATTACAAAGTGAAAATCATACTGAAATCCTCTACCCAAGACGTGGAGTCACCAACTCACGAACTACTATGGAATACTACACATAAAAGTCTGAAGGAAATATAACATAATTCTGTTTGTCTCGGAACAAAGAGACTACAACTAATAACATAAATAAAGAGAGAGACGCCGGGCCTGCGGACGTCTGCAAGCTACCTCGGTCTCAAATATGATCAACTCCCACGCAATCGATTTACTGCTGCTGTTGCTCCCGATCGTAACCTGGACCTGTGCAAAAACGCACAGAAGTGTAGTATCAGCACAACCGACCCCATGTGTCGGTAAGTGCCTGGCCTATCCCGGCGAAGTAGTGACAAGACTAGGACCAGAACACCCACATAAACCTGTGCAATTCAATATATATATATGTATACCACAGAATAATAAGAAATAACCAAGTATTAACACAATAAGGAATATCTCAAAGAATTCAACAATTAACCACAGTCAATAAATTCACAAGGAAGAACAAAGTATAATGTAAACACAAGTAATATCAATTCAAAAAATAGCAAGCAGTTGCACGGCATCACCCTTCGTGCTTTTACTCTCATCCTCACCAAATAAGCAAATAAAGTACACGGCATCACCCTTCGTGCTTTTACTCTCATCCTCACATCCATAGTACGGCATGATCCTTCGTACATGGTTCAATAACGAGGGCACGGCATGATCCTTCGTGCATAATCAATAAATAAGCATGGCACGGCATTAACCTTCGTGCATAAATAAATAAACATGGCACGGCATCACCCTTCGTGCATTATCACTCTTCCTCACCCAAATAACAATCATAGTTAAGGGCAAAAAAAGAAACAGTAATTCATAAACCGTCCCATCAAGGGCAATCAATAATTATCTTCACAACAAGTCCCAACAAGGGAGAACAATAACAATTCATCTGTAATATATCTCAAAATAATCATTTTTCAACGACTCACGGTCATACTAGACGCCAGTGTATGGATGCTCGTCACCACAGCCCATACACCGCACTCGATCACATAACACATAGCACATAATCCTATTCCCTCAAGCTAGGATAGAACAAACACTTACCTCGAAAGTTTAAGGCCAACTCAATGCTTACGCACCGCTTTTCCTTTTAAATTTGTCTCCAAATGCTTCAAATCTATTCACAAACAATTCGAAATACTCAACACGAATCGTAGGAATGAATTGGATAATAAATTTACTAATTTTCCGGATAAAATCCGAAATATATTTTAAAATTCAATAGTGGGACCCACATTTTGAATCCCGAAAAAACTTGCGAAATCCAAACACCCATTCCGATATGAGTTCAACCATACCAAAATTACTAAATTTCGATAACATTTCGACCCTCAAATCCTCAAATCTATTCGAGAGGGTTTCTAAGCTTTTCCCGAAAAATTCATGGATTTAATGACAAAACTTGCAATAGACTCGAGTAATATAACCACAATTAAGTTAAGAACACTTACCCCGTTGTTTTCTATGAAAATTTTCTCGAAAATCGCCTCTTCCCGAGCTCCAATTTGATAAAAAATGGAAAATGGGACAAATCCCATTTTCCAGAAATAAGTATTCTGTCCAGAAATTCGCGGGTACCTGTTCACGCGTTTTTACTGTTCACGTTACTATACACGGTACTGTTCACGGTGTACTGTACACGATACTGTAGATGGGGGTACTGTACACATACTGTACATGGGGTACTGTACACGTACTGTTCATAGGTACTGTTTCTGCAATTTTTTTTTCTGAAATTTTCTTAAGTCCGAAAACACTCCGAGACACCTCCGAAACACTCTCGAGCCCTCGGAGCTCCTAACCAAACACATACACTAACTCAAAAACATCCTACAAACTTACTCGTGCGATCAAATCACCAAAATAACATTAAAAAGAATGAATTAAACCATGAAATCCAAGAAATCTTTCAAATTTCATAAACTTCCAAAATTTCCAATTTAAGGCCGAAACACGTCAAACGACGTCCGTTTTCAACCAAACTTTACAGGAAGCGCTTAACCAACATATATGACCTGTACCGGGCGTCGGAACCAAAATACTAACCAACATATATGACCTGTACCGGGCGTCGGAACCAAAATACGAGCCCGATACCATTACTTTTTGATCAAATTTCGGTTTCATTTTCCTTAAACATTTTCAGGAAACAATTTAACAGAAAAATTCTTTTACCGGGGTTCTAGACCTCGGATTTCAGTTCCGGGCATACGCCCAAGTTCCATATTTTTCTACGGATTTTCTGTGACCGTCAAATCATGGGTCCGGGTCCGTTTACCAAAAATGTTGACCAAAGTCAACCATATCAATATTAATATCAAAATTCTTCAAATTTCTCACATGTTTCATATATTTCAACATAAAATTTTTTAGCTTCGCACCCGAACTGCGCACGCAAATCGAGGCAACTATAAATGAGGTTTTCAGGACCTCAGAAGCTCGAAATGATTAATAAAACAAGTGATGACCCTTTGGGTCGTCACACACATACCGCATCCAGAATACATACCCACCACCCAAAACATATAAAAACCCCAATGGAACAGGCTTCCGTCCTAATACTGGTATCAGGAATGATAGGCTCAACAAGAAGAGAACTTTTACTCCATTAGGAGAATCATACACCAGTCTGTTTCATAGACTGAGGCAGCTCGGAATCATAAACCCCATTGAATCCAAAATCCCTAACCCACCACCAAGGAACTTGGACCAGTCTGTTAGTTGTGAGTACCGTTCAGGAGCTCCAGGTCATGACACAAAGAAGTGTTAGCATCTGAAAACTGCAATTCAGGAGCTTATTGATTCAAGAAGAATTGAAGTCCAGGCTCTCGAAGCTCCCAATATTACACAAAACCCCCTACATGTTCATCATGAAGCTCATATGATAGAGTTGATGCATAGAGGAGATTGCAAAAAGCCTTCTCAAACCATAATGATGATTAAGGAAAGCGAAGGCAAGGTAGAGGAGAAAGCAATGGGTGAGAAAGCGGTGATTACAATCAATCAAATGATGAATGAGCCAGTGGTGGTAACAGAGCCTGAGCCAATGAAGGTGATAATTCCTTGAGCAAGTGCAAAACCTGTGTTGACTGTGAAAGGGGACCAAATAGAGCTGGTCATTATCAAACCGATTACTCAATTTCCTGTTGCAAATGCTAAAGCTGTGCCATGGAATTACAACAAAATGACCGTCATGTATCAAGGGAAAGAGATTAAAGGTGAAATTTGTGAGACCCAGGGGTTGACTAGGTCGGGGAGGTGCTTTGCTCCCGAAGAATTAAGAAAAGAAAAACTCACCAAAGATAATTCGGCTACTGTGAAGAAAGCTGTTATTGAGGATGAGGCCGATGAATTTTTGAAGAAAATGAAAGCGCATGACTATTCGATAATGGAACAATTGAGAAAGACGCCCGCGCAAATATCTGTGTTGTCCCTGTTGATTCACTCAGATGAACATCGTAGTGCATTAATAAAAATCTTGAATGAGGCTCATGTGCCTGAGAAGATCACGGTAAGTCATCTTGAAAAGATCGCAAATAAAATCTTTGAGGTGAATAGGGTAACATTCTCAGATGACGAACTGCCGATAGAAGGAACGGAACATAACAGAGCTTTGTATCTTACTATGAAATGTGAAGATTCGGTAGTGACCCGCGTGTTGATTGATAACGGGTCGAGTGCCAACATATGCCCTTTGTCTACTTTGGGAAATCTCAAGATTGATAATGAAAGAATCCATAAGAACATCATTTGTGTGTGTGGATTCGACAGAGATGGAAAGAATACTATTGGAGACATCGTGCTGGAGCTTACCATCAGACTGGTAGAGTTTACAATGGAATTTCAAGTCTTGGATGATGCTATATCCTATAATCTTCTACTAGGTCGACCATGGATTTATACGATGAAGGCCGTACCCTCCTCACTCTATCAGATGCTAAAGTTCGAATGGGACTGTCAAGAAATAGTGGTCCATGATGAAGATAATTCTTGTAACACCATCACTCCTTTTGAAGAGGTTGAGGGCAATAAAGGCCCCTGGGTGTACCAAGTGGTGGATACTATATCACTTGCTAAAGTTCCTGAGGGTGAGCATGTTCTGATGCCAAAGATAGCTTCCGCATCAGTTACAATTGCTACAGAGATGTTGAAAAATGGGTTTCTCCCTGGAAAATGATTGGGAGCTGCAATACAGGGAAATACACAGCCAGTATCTCTTCCTGGTAGCATTGACACTTTTCGATTGGGCTTTAAACCAACTATTGCTGATATAAAGAGAGCCCAAAAACTGAAGAAGAAAGGTTGGACCCTCTCTAAGCCTATCCCTCCCCTCTCCCATTCATTCATCAGGTCTGGTACAAAGAGGCATCTGGCAACAGTAATGCCCAGCTTAGCAGAGATAAAGCCCGATAGGGAGCTACTTGAAAGATTTGAAAAGCTATTTGAAGAGGTGAATATGGTAGAAGAAGCTGAGGGCACAAGTAAAATGGATGTCCAATTTGTTGGATCCCAAGCCAAGTCGAATAACTGAAAAGCTACTCATCTTCCGAATAGAAGGGAGTTGTGGTAGTTAGCTTTTGTTGTTTCATTTCAAATCTATTTTATTTCAAGGCTGTTTTACATATTTCTATGTTCCATCTAATCGGATGTGCCAAACCTTGTTATCTTTAAAAATTTTAATGAAATGCAATTTATTTCTTCCTCTATTCCTGATAGCCTTATTTTTTTCTTGTACAGTCCATTTTATGCTGATTTCAATGATGTGTCATGCGTAAGGAATTCCCGGCCCAGTCTTGATAATCAAATAGTAATACAAGAAACTGAATGTGATAATGAGGTGGAGTATGATGACGAGGAAGCTTTTGAAGAAATTAGTAAGAAGTTGAGTCAATATGAGGAAACACCCAAACCAAACTTAAATGAGACGGAGGCCACTAATCTAGGGGATCAGGAAAATATTCAGAAAACAAAGATAAGCATTCATTTGGAATCTTCACTCAGGGAAGAATTGATAAAATTGTTGCATAAATACAAAGATATATTTGCATGATCATACGATGATATGCCGGAACTGAGCACTGATTTGGTAGTCCATAAATTGCCCACTTACTCGGAATGACCGCCTATCAAACAGAAGTTGAGGAAATTCAAAACAAATATCAGTGTGAAAATAAAAGAAGAAGTCAATAACCAGTTTGAAGCAAAGGTTATATGGGTTACCAAATATCCAACCTAGTTAGCCAATGTTGTTCCTGTTCCGAAGAAAGATGGGAAAACCAGGGTGTGTGTTGATTATCGAGACCTCCATAAAGCAAGTCCAAAAGACAATTTTCCTTTGCCAAACATCCACATATTAATTGACAATTGTTCCAAATATGAGATTGGTTCTTTTGTGGATTGTTATGTGGGTTACCACCAGATCTTGATGGATGAGGAAGATGCTAAAAAGACGGCATTCATCATACCTTGGGGAACATACTGTTATAGGGTAATGCCATTTGGACTAAAAAATGTCGGAGCAACATATATGAGGGCAATGACTACCATATTCCATGATATGATACATTGGGAAATCGAAGTTTATGTGGATGATGTCATTATCAAGTCCAGAAAGTAATATGACCATGTTAAATACCTGAGGAAGTTTTTTTAGACTCTTCGAAGGTACAATCCCAAGCTCAATCTAGGAAAATTTGCTTTCGGGTGCCGTTAGGGAAATTACTGGGGTTTGTGGTAAGTCAACGTGGTATTGAATTGGACCTGTCTAAAATCAAAGCCATCCAGGAATTGCCTCCGCCAAAGAGCAAGAAAGATGTGATAAGTTTGCTCGAAAGGTTAAATTACATTAGCTGATTTATTGCTCAGCTTACATCAACTTGTGATCCTATCTTTAGATTGCTGAAGAAAGATGCTGCAATTAAATGGACTAATGAATGTCAAGCCGTATTTGATAAAATCAAGGAATACCTGGCCAACCCACCTGTATTGGTTCTGCTAGAGCCAGGAAGACCTCTAATCCTTTATTTGACGGTATTGGATAATACCTTCGGCTGTGTATTGGGGAAGCATGATGAAACAAAAAAGAAGGAACATGCAATTTATTATCTTAGCAAGAAATTTTCGTCTTACGAGGTGAAGTACACTCAATTGGAAAGAATGTGCTGTGCTTTGACCTCGGTGGCACAGAAATTGAAGCACTATTTGTCAGCTTATATTACTTATCTCATCTCCCGGTTGGACCTACTGAAGTACATCATTCAGAATCCCATGCCCATAGGGAGGTTTGATAAATGGCAAATCCTGCTTACAGAATTTGATATTGTTTATGTAACCCGCACTACAATGAAAACACAAGCAGTTTCCGATCACTTAGCAGAGGATCCAGTTGATGACGAATATGAACCGTTGAAAACATATTTTCCTAATGAAGAAGCAATGAGTATTGAAGAATTAGAACTAGATGAAAAGCCTGGCTGGAAGTTATACTTTGATGGAGCTGCCAACAACAAAGGCGTCGGGATTGGAGTCGTGCTTATTTCCGAGACAGGTCAGCATTATCCTGTCACTGCTCAGCTTCGTTTATGTTGTACCAACAATATGGATGAATATGAAGCATGTATACTGGGATTGAAAATGGCTATAGATATGGGTTTTCAAGAGATTTTGGTCATGGGTGACTCGGATCTCTTGGTACATCAGATTCAAGGAGAATGGGAAACACGGGATTTAAACTCATACCATCCCGGCAATGTCTACATGAACTATGCCAACAGTTTCAGTCCACAGAATTCAAGCATATCCTGAGAATCCATAGTGAAGCTGTCGATGCTCTAACCACTCTGGCATCTATATTACATCATCCGGATAAAGCTTATGTGGACCCGTTACAAATCCAGATTTGTGATCAGAATGCTTATTGTAATACAGTAGAAGAGGAACTCGATGGTGAGTCGTGGTTTCATGATATTAAAGAGTATCTCAAAATGGGAGTATATCCGTTAGAAGCCGTAGGAGATCAAAAGAGAGCTATAAGACGATTGGCAAGTGGATTCTTCTTTAGCGGAGGGGTTTTGTACAAAAGAACCCCAGATCTTGGATTGTTGAGATGTATAGATGCAAAACAAGCTACAATAATTATGGCTGAAGTACATGTAAGAGTCTGTGGACCACACATGAGTGGGTATGTGCTAACAAAGAAAATACTCAAAGCAGGATATTACTGGCTTACTATGGAGTGGGACTGTATCGACTTTGTGCGAAATGTCATTCTCCACCATATGAGTTGCACACAATGTCAGAACTATGGCCTTCCGTTGCTTGGGGTATGGATGTCATTGGGCCAATAGAGCTAACAGCATCTAATGGGCACAAGTTTATTCTGGTTGCCATTGACTATTTTACTAAATGGGTTGAGGCAAAAACATTCAAGGTAGTAACCAAGAAAGCAGTGGTTGATTTTGTGAATGCAAACATCATCTGCCGATTCAGAATTCTGAAGGTGATTATTACGGATAATGGTGCCAATCTTAACAGTCATTTGATGGCAGAGATATGTCAGAATTTTAAAATTATGCACCATAATTCCACACCATGTCGTCCCAATGCGAATGGAGCAGCTGAAGCAGCCAATAAGAACATTAAGAAAATTCTTCGGAAAATGGTGGAAGGATCAAGACAGTGGCATGATAAATTACCATTTACTTTGTTGGGATATCGCACTACTGTTTGCACTTCGATAGGTGCAACCCATTATTCATTGGTGTATGTCACAGAAGCAGTATTACCCACGGAACTTGAAATACCCTCCCTTCGAATCATTGCAGAGGCAAGAATCGATGATGATGAATGGGTCAAAACCAGGTTACAACAATTGAGATTAATCAATGAGAAAAGACTCGCAGCAGTATGTCATGGGCAATTGTATCAACAAAGAATGGCTATAGCTTATAACAAGAAGTGCGTCCATGAAAATTTGAAGTCGGACAATTGGTATTAAGACGTATACTACCCCATTGGGCAGAAGCCAAAGGAAAGTTCGCGCCCAACTGGTAAGGGCCATTTGTTGTATCACGAGTGTTATCCAATGGAGCGTTATATCTAACAGATGTGGAAAGAAAATACGTAGAAATGGCTATCAATTCTGACGTGGCCAAAAGATATTATGTATGATTTCTTTATCTTCATGTATCTGATTGTATTTTTCATATTTTTTAAATTGAAATGGTGAAGGCATTTTATTTCGCTATCCAAACTCTCTATTCATTGCTATCCTCTTGAGCCTTATTACATTATTCTTTCATATCCCTCTTTCAGAATCAACAACAAAGTCAAAGATTGAATAATGAAATGTCAAAGAAAAGGAAAGAAAAGAAAGGAAAAGGATGGGAAAGGAAAGAAAAGAAAGGAAAAGAAAAGAAAAGAAAAAGAAGAAAAAGAGAAAAAAAAAAGAAAAGAAAAAAGGGGAAAGGAAAAGAAAAAAAAAAGAAAAAAAAGAAGGAAAATGCAAATAAGAAGAATGGAAAGAAAGAAACATCGCAACAATGAAGTGATTTTAAAATCCGAACTACGTTTTGATTTGATCCCGAAAGGGTACGTAGGCAGCCTCACTGAGGTATAGTCATAACAAAAAGAAAATCCAAGAATCCCCTAAATATTAAAACTAGGGTAGAAGTTATGTTTGTTATAGAAAATATGATTTCGAAAGTTGTAATTTTTGAACCCACGTTGAAAATTTTGAGCCTTTATACCTTTCTTTCTAAACCCATCAAAAGCCACATTATGGTCCAAAGAAAGACCTTTTGATGAATTTCAAGGAATGTCAGTACAAGTAGGTGAAGTGAAACATGTTATAGACAACACTCTGGCAGCTGAAGATGAAAAATATAAAAATGAGAGAGTCTTATTGGTGAAAAACCCTCACGGGAACCGTAAGGCGATGTGAGTTGAGAGAGATAAAATGAGAGAGTCTTATTGGTGAAAAACCTCACGGGCACTATAAGGCAATGGTGAGAAAGAAGTTTGTGGTAGAAGAGCGGCAAAGCAAGTAAAGTTGCGATTTAGTTGAAAATCGGGTGGTGAAATGAAGTTCGCAAAAATGGCAATTGACAGTTGATTGGTTGGACAGACTGGGGTCGGTAAATCTAAATGCATGGCATGAAAGTCTCCTCATTTTATCTTTAAAAGTATTTTTACCCTCAAAAACTTCGAGGTCATTGAATTTCATTTTTCTTAGAATTTTTCTATAAGACATTATCAGTCAAAGCTAACTATCAGCTGCTCGGTTATATGGCACAATAAGATTGGGATTCATCAAAAGACAGTTAAAACAAAAAGGATATATGGCAATTAGATATTTGGAGGAAAAGCAAAAGAAGGAAAAAGAAACAATAAGAGAGAGACACAAGGAAAACAGTTGGGGCATCAGGATCAGTAAATCTTGAAAGATAGCCAGAAATTATGGCGAGGTAGGTAATACAAGAGCAAAATGGAGCAAGTTCAAATATGGGAGCAAGGCCAACAAGAATTCCATCAGCTAACCACCGTGTTATACTAACAAATTGTTCTTTGATTAGAACATGGACAAAAGATTCAAATTCTTACTAATCACTTTAAAGTGAATGTGACCAATGTGGATAACAATGGAGCACAAATTTTGGCAATCAGGCACCCACCTGAAAAATAAGGGAAGACAGTCCAAAAGAAAGCAACAATATGCGAAGAAATCCATTTCAATCTCAGTAATCAGGCGCCCACCTGAAGAATAAGGTAAGTATGATCTTTAATTTTCAAATCGCATGTATGATAATATGCTGCACCCAGTTATCAAATTGGGGCAGAAAATTTTCTTTATTTTGTATAACGTAAGCAGGCGCCCACCTGCAGAATAAGGGAATATCTTTTCAAGCTTAGAAACTAGGCGCCCACCTGAAGAATAAGGGAATATCTTTTTAATTTCAACAAGAAGGTGCCTACCTGAAAAACAATGGAATACTTTTTCAAGCTTGCAATCAGGCACCCACCTGAAGAATAAGGGAAGTATAGCACAATTTCATCACAAGTTAATATTCAGTAATATCATGCACCCAGTTATCAAACTGTGGCAAAAATTTTCTTTGTTTTGTATGACGTAAGCAGGCGCCCACCTGAAAAATAAGGGAATACTTTTTCAAGCTTAGCAATCAGGCGCCCATGTGAAGTATAAGGGAAGTATAGCACAATTTCATCACAAGTTAATATTCAGTAATATCATGCACCCAGTTATCAAACCGGGGCAGAAAGTTTCTTTGTTTTGTATGATGTAAGCAGGCGCCCACCTGAAGAATAAGGGAATAACTTTTCTAGCTTAGCAAGCAGGCGCCCACCTGAAGAATAAGGAAATATCTTTTTAATTTCAACAAGCAGGCGCCTACCTGAAAAATAAGGGAATATATTCTAAGCAAATTGTAAGCAGGTGCCCACTTGAAAAACAAGGGAATACTTTTGCAAGCTTAGCAATCAGGCGTCCACCTGAAGAATAAGGGAAGTATCATTTGAAATTTAACTTTGAATCCTGATATTTAATAACATGGTATACCCAAGCACCATACTGGGGCAAAAAAGTTTCTTTGTTTTTAAGTTGTAAGTAGGCGCCCACCTGAAGAATAAGGGAATATCTTTTTCAAAGTTTGCAAGAAGGCGCTCACCTGAAGAACAAGGGAATACATTTTAATTTCAATAAGTAGGTGCCCACCTGAAAAACAAGGGAATATATTTCAAGCAAGTTGTAAGCAGGCACCCACATGAAGAACGGGGGAATACATTTCAATTTCAACAAGCAGGCGCCCACTTGAAAAACAAGGGAATATATTTCAAGCAAGTTGTAAGCAAGCACCTACCTGAAGAACAAGGGAATGCATTTCAATTTCAACAAGCAGGCGCCCACCTGAAAAATAAGGGAATATATTTCAAGCAGTTGTAAGCAGGCACCTACCTGAAGAACAAGGGAATACATTTCAATTTCAACAAACAGGCACCCACCTGAAAAGTAAGGGAATATATTTCAAGCAGTTGTAAGCAGGCACCCACCTGAAGAACAAGGAAATACATTTCAATTTCAACAAGCAGACGCCCACCTAAAAAATAAGGGAATATATTTCAAGCAGTTGCAAGCAGGCTCCCACCTTAAGAACAAGGGAATATTTTTGCGAGCAATAGTAAGTAGGAGTCCACCTGAAGAATGGACACAGTAAAAAATTATGCAAAATACAAGATCAAGGCAATTCAAGAACAAGATAGTAGGCATTAGATATGATTTTGTAAATCATAGAGCATAGCTTAGGCTAGCTTCTTTTATCTTTACAACGGTGTAATAAGGGGATCAACAAGCAGCAACAACAGAACATTAATGAGATCACAGCTTCAAGGTATTCCCAACTACCAAACATTCCTGAACTATACTGACATGATTCCTGTTTAGCCTAGGATATGTAGGCAATCTCTGAAGTAGGATGCGGTCAAAAATTTCAAAAAAAATGCTTCACATGGAATATGCGTGTGATCACGTGATTTTTGCCCTATAAGAGAATTACTCCCAAAAAATTCAAAAATAAAGAGTGTTTGTGTTGATTGCAAAATTTTGAGGATTTTATGTTGTTTTTCTTTTATTGTCTGTATTTGTGCGTTCGCGTATATATGTCTAAATTATTTAAAAAAATACAAAAATATATTGCATTTGTATATAAAATTCATGTTTGCAATTTAAAGTAATTAAGTCTGTTTTACGAAAATAAAAAATAACAAAAAAAAATATGTATTTTTTGCATCTCTAGTATTTAAATGTCCCAATTGTGTGATTCATATTTAATTGATACTTAATTGTGTATGTGAATTATTAGTATAATTTAATTAGTATTTTTATAAATTAGTTGGATTTTTTTAATGTATTATAGAATTTTTGTTTTTAATAAATTAGGAATTAAGATTAAAAAGGGATAATCAGAATTGGGCCATCTCCAATCCAACAAAAAACCAGGCCCATACTAATTCACTACCCAATCCAGTATCTGACCCAGTTCGGACCCGCCCAACTTAGAACCCAAACGGCGTCGTTTTTCGCACCCATTTGATCACAACAGTTGGAATTTTATTATCCAACGGCTCACATTATTAATCCTATTTTTAATTACCCAAAAAACCCCCAAACCCCTTATACCCGTTTCATTTCCATGATACCCATCTCCCGTTCATCTCTCTCACACCAAACAACCCAGGAACCCTAGCCGCCGCCGAACCATCCCCCGCCTAAAACCCGGCGGCAACAATGCCGCCGGTCACCAAACTAACAACCTAAATACATCAGACCACCCTCAATCCAAATACCTTACCCATCTTGCTCGAATCTCAACCAAGCCTTTCGAATCTTCAATCGAAGGACGGCCTCGAACCCTAGAATTTCAAAATAAGCAAATGGTGGTTTATTGTGAATGGCTTAGGTCCCTTTGGACTTTATTCTTGTGTTTTTAAAAAACAAAACACACGAATAATGTTCGAATGGACCAAAATTGGAGAGGCATGAAATTCAAGCTTGTTTTTGTTTAATTTGATTCAGGTACTTCCATTCTCATTTTTCTTTTCTTGTCTTCTTTTGATTTTTGTCTTGTTCTCCTGCTACTTCTTTTCTTTCTTTTGGTCGATTTACAGTTTGTTGTTTTCAGCCTAAGTGTAAATAGAGTTTGTTCGTATACGGTTATCAACTATGAAATCAATTGTACGTTTGTTAATCCGTTACGAAATGGATATGAATGCTAAATCACTAATGAAAACTTTACTGATTCTTTGAGTGTCAGTTTGCGTGGGAATTCTGGTTTGCAATTTTGTTTGAGCATTCATTTTCAATTTGTTCAACTCATTAGTTAGTTTGTTTTTCAATGATTGAATCAACTATACGTTTGATTCTATATTATTGCTGACTAAGACTAATTCTGATAGATTTAGGGCTTTGAATTAACAATGCTTTGTCACTAATGGAAACCATGTGATGTAAGGCACGCCTGAATTTAATATTCAGGCTACCCATACATGTTATTTAATAACAAAAGGGCATACATAGTGGCTTCATCAGAGAATAACAGGGAAATACTTTTGCATATAATAAGTTTGAGTGTTAAAACAGGCTGGAAAGGTGAGTTGATGAATTGAATAAGGATTCTGTTTTGTCTATAAAAAGGGAAAAGAAAAACAGAATTTGGGGGGGAGGGGGGGAGCGTTTTAAAAGAGGGAGAAACTTAATGGGAAGAGGTCTGAAAATCATAAGGGGATTGGAGATAGAGAAAGAAAGGAAATTAGAAAGGGGGGTTCCTTCTGATTTTCATAGTCTCTTTTAGAATTTTGAACCAAATAAACCTTAGAAAAATCCCAAAAATATTAGTAAATTTTCCGATCTGAAATCAATATTTCAGATTCATTTTTTTCTTCTCTTTTATCTTCAAATTATCTTCAAAAAACCAAAAATAATAGTAGATTCATCACAAATAAGTAGGAAACTGTTATTTGAGTGAGATTTGAGTTTTGAAACAATTTTGGAATTCTGAAAATCATCTCTTGGGTTGACTGTTTGGTCCTATTGCTGTTGTTGATTTCATGGCTGCTACTGCTGTGATTTGTTGTTGTAAATCCTGTTACTGAATCATTTTTGCTGTTGTTGTTCATAGATCTAATGGATCTACTTTGATTCCAGGTAGACAATCTTGTAACTTCATGTAATTGCTTGGATTATGAAATAGAAGTTGTTTTGGTCCATTTATTCTACTGGATTTGCATTTTTACTGGACTGTTATTGGACTCTTATTCCTTAGCTGTGAGTAGTATGTTTGGACTGCTATAAACATGGACTTTGTTAATTTTTCTTAAGAGTTGATAGTTTATTATTAGCTTAAGATACATTGTATTAGATTAGTAAGCATTGTTATCTAGAATTAATGATTATAGATTGGATCAGAATGTTGAGCACGAAACTGATGTTCAGTTAGCATATTTCCAAAAATAGTTTTGCTTACAATAAACAAAGCAGGTCATCTAGTTGTACTATCCTTTAGTATAGCTCTTGATTGTTTCAAAAGTTAATTGTAAAAAATAAGGATTTCATAAGCCTTTCAGTTGTAACAATATTTTAATGATTTTGAGTCAAATGATAGTAAACCATGATTTAAGCCACATTTCCGTGTAAACAAAAACACATAGAAACAAATAAGTCAATAGATAAAACAGGATAAATGCATCAAATTTTACACTATTGATAAATTGAGTATTACTTGTATGGGCTGCCTAAGCCATAGATCTGGGCATATTCGGCCCATGTTGTAAAATTTCGCCCAAAAATGAAACTGCCAGGAGACTGGCACACGTGGGATACCAGCCCAGTCTATTCTTCCTCTTATGTATTGGGCTCATTTGAAGCCCAAAAGTCTGAATCTCATTTAAATACAACTGAAACAGTCCTTTGAAATAAATTAGGACCATTGTTTATTACTAGAGACCAATTAAGTAGAAATTCATAGTCATGTTAGGTTTGACCTTTAATAAAAGTGAGATGAGCCTCGATAGAAAATCAAATACATGGGGCTCTCAATTAATTGTTATGAAAATTAGACTCGGAAGGATCGTCTAGGCAGGACTTTAATAAAATAATTTCCTAATTACGGGTGCGCATTTATGTGACCCAAATCTATCTCCCGCCGAAACTAAAATACATTAAAGTCACAAGCGTACTGGTTGCGGTGTGACTCAAAATGTGTTTACGTGATGTCGCAATTCTTCTAAAATTGAAAAGCGTAACATTAAAAGCACACAATTAAAATATATAATGAAATCAGATAAAAACAAAAATTGTAGTAGAGCGACCGTGCTAAAACCACGGAATCCGGGAGTGCCTAACACCTTCTCCCGGGTTAACAGAATTCCTTATCCGGGTTTCTAGTTTCGCAGACTGTATACAGAGTCATAAATTTCCTCGGTTCGGGATTAAAGCCGGTGACTTGGGACACCATTATTTTCCCAAGTGGCGACTCTGAAAAAATTAAATAAACCGATCCCGTTCCAACTGTCCTTTAAGTGGAAAAACTCCTTTCCTTCCTTTATTATATCCCTTCACGGGTATAGTAATTCGGTAAAAAAAGAGGTGTGACAGCTCTGGCGACTCTGCTGGGGATAAGTAACCCAGAACTTCGGTTCAAGGTTTAAGAATTCGAGCTCAGTTAAAATTGCTGTTTTTGTTTATATCTGATTTCATTATATATTTTGATTAATGTGCTACATGTTTACCGCTTTGATATTGCGTGAACTGTATATATAAAACCGTGCCGAAAACCCTTCTCTTCTTATCTCCGGGGATGTGCTTACTGGTTGAGACTCCCCTTTCTGTTAGTGTCAATACCAAAAATAAGAAAAAGAGGCCGGATAAGTTACAAAGCCGATTGACCCCGCGGGTCACCGGTACATAGCCCCCTTCTCGATCCGAGTTGTCCACTCGGGTACACGGTCTAGAACCCATGAAAACATCATGATATTGAGCCTAGATTTAGGACGTTTATTTGCATCATATCTGACTCAGGGGACTCAACACAGGGGTTGGGTCCGTCTAGGACAAGTGACCCGGAAAATTAAAGATCGAGCATGTTATATGTTGCATTTATTTGTTCTAGATTATTATTGGCTAAATTCCTGAAAAACAAAAAGAGAGAAAATTTTAAAATAGAAAAGATCAAAATATTGACGAAATGCTGTCGAAAATTTGAAAGTTTGAAAAAAAATAGGGAGAACAATTTTTATAAAATAATTGGTCAAATAATCTGACCGAACTACGCTGGTTTGATTCTCACATGGTGTGAGATACGTAGGCAACCTTCATCGGGTCCAACCTCCCCTTTTCCAAAAATAGCCAAAAAAATATCGAAATTAATTTTTCGTTGTAAATAAGTCGGGTGATGCCGCTTTTGCCAAAAATAGTCGGATGTTCCCGAGAGGGACGCCGAAAGGCTGACGTTGCATAAACTGCCACTTTTGGTCATTTTTAGGATTTTTGGTCAATTAGCTAAACACAACCTTAAAATCTTCGTCCCCGAAGTATTGAGAGGCCGTATTTTAAAAAAAGAATTTTTTTTATTTGAAAAAAAAAAATGAGTCAGTGATCAAATAAATGTCGTTTGCATTTTTTGTCAGAATAAGCCAAGCTAGCTTCGGTAGTGTTTTAAACCTTTCTTGCCAAGATAGCCTTATAGCATCTTTCAGTTGTCGAAAGGTTGTCTTCGTAAAAGAATGGACAAGTTTGCAAAGAAATCCTTCCCGGCCTCAAAATTCATATGGAGTTGAGAAGGGGCCACGTTTGCAGAAATAGCTAGTTGGTCGAAATTGGCAAACATGGAAGGAATCTATTAGTCTATTTCTTTTTCTTGATTAGAGCATATGGTATTGGATTGTCAAGTCTGTAAGTATTCTTTTCGTCCAAGACTATTAGTATGATCAGTTTTTAAAACTTTGTGATCAAGTTTGATTTATTGTGAAAACCGAAAAAAAATGTTTTAATATTATTGACCTTTCATTGACTGAACTACGCAAGGTCTGATTCATACGGGGTCATGATACGTAGGTAATCTATATAAGATTCGACCACAACTAAAAAAAAAAGAAAAAAAAAGAAAAAGAAAAAGGGAGGTTAATAACAAGCGAGGTTTTCAAGGATAATTGAAAAGGAAAAACTGGAATGACGCATGAGGTGAATACATATAGAAATGGTTAACTGACTAGGTGCATTGCATCCAACGTGCGATAACATATCTGTTAAACTCTGTGAGCTAACAAGTTTGTTGCATTTCCAGAAAGTTTAGCGGTTGACTTGACAGAATATACTGGCCAATCACCATTACCATACTAGATCAAAAGGTCCAATTCCAGCAAGCATGTCTAGTTCCGGCAAAAGTCTCGATGGAGAAAAAACAAAGATACAGATCATGAAAGAGGAGGTGGACCGGTTGAGAGAGCAGATAACAGAGATGCACCTAGCTTGGGCTAGGGGACAGTCATCACCAAACCGTCCCACTCTTATGCCATCACTAGAGCGTCCGCCCATTGACCCCTCGACAAGTGCACCAATCTATCCATATTATCAAGGGGAAAACCCTTATACATCCCAGGTTCCATTAGCCAGACAAAATCCTCCTCTCCCGGTTACCCCTATTTTTGTGGCACCTCCACCTGCTACTTTACAGAAGTCATCCAGTGAGCCACTTTTTCAAAACCGTGACAATCATTGTTATTCTCCCGAGCCTACCTTTAAGGCTCCTGAACCGCATTCACACACCCCTTACTGGGATAAACCGGCAGAACCGGAAAAGCACTTCAAAAGTTTGGAGTAGGAGGAAGTTATTCAAAAAGTTAAAAGCCCAGAGCAATCCTTCAGGAATATGCATGGTATAGGCAACCAAGTCAGTGTTGCATACAAAGATCTGTCACGATCCTAGTTCACCAATCGTGAACATGTCATGACGGCACCCAATCCCCACGACTAGGTAAGCCTAACACTTTGCGGAATGTACAAGTTTATGAACTTTAAACAAGAAATAGCGGAAAATGATATAAATAGGAATGTAATCCGTGCCGCTTGGCACATACACTCGTCAACACACCGCATAAAAATACCACCAAGACCCGGAATCCCACGGGTAACACAGACTAAAAGAAATACAACTGTGGCTCTATGTGTAAAGAGTATCTAAAACAACGAAATGAAGGAAAACATCTACTAGAACTATCAGAATAGAAGGAGGGCCTCCGGATCCGCGGACGTAGCAGATCATACCTCGAGGTCTCCAAATGTACTGCTGATATCACCTAGTATGGGCCTGTCCTGATGTACCTGGATCTGCACAACAAAAGTGTGCAGAAGAGTAGCATGAGTACACCACGGCGGTACTCAGTAAGTGCCAAGCCTAACCTCGATGGAGTAGTGACGAGGAAGGTCGTGGCCCTACTGAGAGAACAATAACAAAAAGACAATAACAATAATAAGCAGCTCAAATAATAATAAATCCGAAATAGCAATAATAAAGTGATTACTGCAACCGGCAAAAATTAAGCTAATAACAAGCTAACAACAAATAACCAACTCAATAAAACAAGTCCAGGACCTGTGGGAATTGAACCCACAGTCCCATTGACAGTACCTCGGGTCTCCGGGAATCGAACCCGCAGCCCATGTCTCAATAAATAATCAATAACTTAGGATCTCCGGGAATCGAACCCGCAGTGCCTACCATAATCTCAGGATCTCGGGAATCGAACCTGTAGTCCTTATGTCAATAAATCTCAGGATCTCGGGAATTGAACCCGTAGTCCTTATTTCAATAATCTCAGGATCTTGGGAATTGAACCCGTAGTCCCTACCAATAACTCAGGATCTCGGGAATCGAACCCGTAGTCCCTACCAATAACTCAGGATCTCGGGAATCGAACCCGTAGTCCCTACCAATAACTCGGGATCTCGGGAATCGAACCCGTAGTCCCTACCAATATCACGCCGGGTCTCTGGGAATCGAACCCACAGCCCTGGGATCTCCGGGAATTGAACCCGCAATCCACAAACACATCAAATAAAGAAAACACACAGAGAGAATATAATATGTTAAATTACAACTTCATCAAAATTAGTGCCAACAATTTATCAAGAGTTCAAGTAAATCAACTAGGCAATTAAACATGTTGAATCCTAGCTAATCATGCTTTTCTAAGTAATACCGGGTAATGGTAACGCTTTTATCAGCTAAGAGCAGGAATATCACTGATCAGACAATTCAAGTAAAGTGTGTGTTACAACAACCAGCGCATGTACACGCCGTCACCTCGCGTACAAGGCATTTAAACTATCACATAATATCCTAGGGGTGAAAGTTCCCCCACACGAGGTTAGACAAGCCACTTACCTCAATTCCGGTACAAAACCGCTAAGTAATAACCCTCTTGCCACGAATGTCGGCCTCCACAAGTGTAGTATCTAATAAAATCAATAAAATCACGTCAAAATAGGCCAATTGGGCATTACCCAATCAAAATAACTCAAAATTCACCAAAACCCACAAGTTGCCAAAACTCGACTTCCGGTACGCTTATCGAAAAATCACGAAAAATATATATTCGGGTTCCTTATCTCAATACGAGTCCGTGCATATAAAATTTATCGAAATCGGACTCCGTTTGCCCATTCAAATCAAAGATTTTCTAACATTTAGGCCTAGGGCTCAAACCCACCTTTAATCTTCCAATTTCAGTGAAATAATCATGGATTTCATGATAAACCAACGAATTAAGGTCAAGAGACTTACCCTCGATGATCTCCCGATGATATCCCAGCGTTTCCCCTTCAAAATCCTCTCTTGGAGCTCAAAAATGGCGTTTTGCGAATGAGGGTCGCGGGTTGACTGTTCTGGACTTAAATCACTGCCAGACATTTTTACTCTATGCGATCGCATGATCCCTGTTGCGATCGCATAGCACAAATTTCGACCCTCGCCAAACTACTCTATGCGATTGCATAGACCTCAATGCGATCGCAATGCTTACCGAAATTTAACTATGCGATCGCATGCCCTGCTCCGCGATCGCATAGAACAAAAGTTGGACCTGGGACCCCTCTTCTCTATACACTATGCGATCGCATAGGACCGTACGCGATCGCATAGAACAACTTTCCAGAACTATGCGATCGCATATCCATGCCCGCGATCGCATAGAACAAATTCTTGGCCTCTCCAAAACCTTCTATGCGATCGCATTAGCCCATTGCGATCGCATAGAGCATTCGTCTGCAGCACACACCAGCAGTTAACAGCATTTCCAAAATGCAAGAAATAGCCCGATTTGACCTCCGGATTCATCCCGAGGCCCCCGGGATCCCAACGAAAACCACCAACCTATTCCAAAACATGATACGAACTTATTCTAATCATCAAAACACGTCTAACAACATCAAAACCCATAATTCACATCGAATTCAAGCCTAAATTTCTTAAAACTTTCCGAATTGCATATTCGATCAAAAACCCGACCAAACGACGTCCGAATGACCTGAAAATTTGCGGACATATCCAAAATCACATAACGAAGCTACAGAAATTGTCGGAATTCCATTCCGACCCCCGGATCAAAATCTCACCTATCGTTCGGATTCGCCAAAATTTCAACCTTCGGCATTTCAAGCCTAATTGAGCTACGGACCTCCAAAATATATTCCGAACGCGCTCCCAACCCCGAAATCACCTGACGGAGCTAATGGAACCATCGGATTTCCGTTCCGAGATCGTCTTAACACCGTTCCGGCTACGGGCCATTTCCTAGCTTCAAAGCTCTTATTTAGGGACTAAGTGTCCCAAAATGCTCAAATTTTCAGAACCGACTCTCCCGGCAACCCAAAATGGCAGAAATAAACTTAGGGGAACAGTTAAGTTAGGGATTGGGGCGTAATTTTCTAAAACGACCGGTCGGGTCGTTACATCTTCCCACACTTAAAGATTCATTCGTCCTCGAACGAGCATAGAAAACATACCTGGAGTAGTGAAAAGATGAGGGTACTGGCTGCGCATATCCTGCTCGGTCTCCCAAGTCGCCTCCTCGACCGGCTGGCTCCGCCACCGAACCTTTACCGAAGCGATGTTCTTTGACCTTAGCTTTCTAACCTGCCTGTCTAGAATGGCTACTGGTTCCTCAACATAAGACAAATCCTTGTCTAGCTGAACGGATGTGAAATCCAACACATGCGACGGGTCACCATGGTATCTCCGGAGCATGGAGACATGAAACACGGGGTGAACTCCGGCTAGGCTGGGAGGTAAGGCCAACTCATAAGCAACCTCCCCAACACGCCTCAAAATCTAAAAAGGGCAATAAATCTAAGACTCAGCTGAGCACATTAGCCTGATATATCTGAAGATAGTCCCTCTTGTTTAAGCAATTAAGTCTTAGAGCCTAATTCCAACATCCGAAATTCTATGTCGGGCTTGTTTTCATCAAGAGATCACTCAATATTCCTCAAACGCCGTCCTCAAACATGACTGCATAACCTTGCTGGATTCTTACCTTGCAACTCAAAATCCACAAGACCACAATAATATTTTATGATCAAATTAGCCAAAAATTCAACGAATCAGATGCTCCCATCACACCTCATGATCTACATAGGTCTCGTTCCAACCTTTACAATACCGACACGATGGAAGAGATGTGTTGATATCCATAACCAACTACTGAATCAACAATTCATTAGTCCATACTCCTGACAAGATCCATTACCCTGTCCTAAACCAGAGGATGATCATTTCTTCTATAGTATACTTCATATAATCAATTTGCACTGACCCCAAATCACATAATCTCATCTCATCCAGTACGAACTGCTCAGGCGATAAGCCACACCGGACATACTCAAAAGTCCCATAAGATGACACAATGTGCTACTAATCCACTAATACGTACGTGATACAAAGGAAGGCGAAAACTAGAGAGAATTATTCAGCTCTCACATAAATATGGGCCTCCTCAGAGAAAATAGGAAACATAACACATAAAAGCAATTATAGACACCGAAATAGACACCACATTGTTGCGGCGTGCAACCCGATCCCAACAATATGCCCATGGCGGCGTGCCACCCGATCCCAACAATATAACCATGGCGGCGTGCCACCCGATCCCAACAATATAACCATGGCGGTGTGCCACCCGATCCCAACAATATAACCATGGCGGCGTGCCACCCGATCCCAACAATATAAAACTCACACAAGGAGTCATATGTCGAGCTGAATAGTTCGTCACATCAAAATACTGACTATCGATCATAAGCACACTAAGGTGCATGATATCAGACACAATGAAACATATAGCGCTATAGGCTACAACTCAAGCACAACCGAGGTGCGATATAAGATCTGAGTCTCAAGAGCCATCATGCTCCTATAACATCACCGCTGAGCGGAACCCCAACACATAAGGAACTTACCAAGCCGTCTCACACTCATACGGCACAATATATCTTACATGAATTAACCAACCGCGAAATAAGACCGCGACTATCCCTTCATAAAGGGCGCATTGCTCGAAGAAACATAACTGGCCTGACGCAAGGCTCACTTCCACATTTAAATCTATCCACCGACCTTAAGTCTATCATGGTCGTGCCAAGATAAGTCAATAGTATTTCACAGGTCTATAACCCATTAAGCAGAGTGCCCTCCAGGCATAAGTTCTCAAATGGATGATATCACCAAATTCCTCATACTTGGTTTAAATTTCTAACCAATCAAGTGACTACAAGTCACACCTATACAATCTTCTTGTGGGTCAAGCTCCCACCATCTTCCGAATAATTAAACGGACCTGCACATTCAACCTACCGGCTGCACTAACACTGAAAAGCGATCAGGAGTCCCTAACCGGGATGCAAAGCCTTTCTCATAGAACACCGATCTCAAATGATACAGATGTTAATACCCATCTTACTCAAAACACTGAAACTCCTTTCCTGCTCATCCGAGCTCTTTATATCACATACATTGACCAAACTGTGACCTTGGTCCTTACTTCAAATTTCATACTACTCACTGCACCTCACGTGCCGATATACGATAGACGCAATTTCCATCATAGCTCTAGAACTGACAATAGGCTAATACTTCGTCACATAAGGCCTTCCATTTAACTCATTTCAGGAGAACTATAGCAACACACGGTGAGTTCTCATAACCGTTGAATATGCCAATCTCTAAGTAGTGGTCTAAGCCACCATAACCCTTTCCGAGGTCCGCCTACTCATAACAGGCCCTAACAGAAGAATACTTAAGAATAACATCAATCACTGTGGCCGACAAGTCTCAAATGCACCACCACAAATCACATGCATAATTCGATCACGTTGCATGAACCGATCATTGACACCAATACGCCAACTCAACTATGGCTGATCAATCTACTTCCTTCCAGGTTATCCTTGATTGCCTTAGAAATGTTAATATCTTCCTTCAATACCTAACTTATTCCAACCGCACTTACCCCGAGTGACCTTAAATCACGAGGCCATGCTATCTCAAGAACGACGACCATTTCATGTCTCTCAAATACTACACCACAAGTCAAAACATCATAGATCGTTTTGTGCTTTTCTTCATGAGTTGCTTCAAAAGCTTGAGCCTCAACTGTACTTATAGACTCAGAATTATCAGGCACCACACTTTACCTCTTGAATTCACTAGGACCGCTATTGAGAACCATCCGGTTCTAACTTGCCCCAGTACGCAACCAACTCTATTGAATTTCTTTATAACATATGAATACCCTCTCGATAAAGCACCCAGTGGAATCACTTCCCACGAAGTCTGCACCTATACGAGGCATAAATCATGAATTTTCCCTCAAGTTTGAACATGAGCCAATAAGGCTAAACATAACATGCATTCAACAATACATATACTCAAATTGCCACACATGGTCCTTTTCCCGTGGCTGCAATAACACAATAATACGCTGGTATCCATAATTCACACAGGTAATTAACCATGCGATCCAATCTTAAGCGGTGGGACTCTCCCACTTAGCCCAAAGCCACTATTACACGACTCTCGAACACATTATAACCATTCTCTCAAGTCATTTACTATTATTCAACTGCAACTCACTTGATCCAACGAATATAACCACCTGTGCTATATTAGCACTCTAACACCATAGGGTATTGAACTCATCCCAATACAACCAAGCATATTCCCGCTCTATGTATCGAGCATTCTTTACCACGACAGCTTAAGACATACTGTGATTCTCACACCTACGAAGCACCATGTAGCCTTCGCCGAAGTCTTCCCTGTTGATAATGAAATGTAGAATTATTATGGACACGGGAACATCAAAAGTCCCAACGTCATACCATACGAGTCTCAACTCTTACTCTTCCACAAGTTTCGAAGAACTTTTTGAATAGCACCTAAATACAGTGCGAGCCAAATCTGATATGATACATGACCCATAATTTGGTCGTTGATAGTGAAATCCTTTCGGTTAGCACGAAGCCTTAAAGATACATCTTGCTAATCCACGATAATAGCCTTTATCATATGTACGTCTTCATCATAAGACAACCCAAGACATTGGTTTGGTACATGTCCTTCTTAAGACAGGTTAAACTCATTTCCCCAGTATCTCTGCTGGCTGAATTCTTCGCTAAATAGATATCTCATATGAACCATATAGTCTTTATTACCACTAACTATCTTTAGATCTACATCCACCTTGTGATTCTACCTTTACTGTGACGATTAGGCAGTTAAGTAAACCTTCTCAAGACCATACTTATCAACTGAATGTCAGAACCTAGTGCACCCCCATGTGCACAATTGAAGATCTCTCAATTTTATTGCATTATCGATATGGATGACACGCGGTAACAATGGTTGAGTAAATTCTTGACTTCCTTGAGATCTCTCTGCAGCGTCACGAACCGTTGGCGCATACTTGATACCAAGTGCGCAATTTCAATACACGAGTGGATGCAAAAGAACATATGACATAGGCTCTAATTGAATAAATGGCGCACGATAAGGAATTCAAAGAATTGAAGAGTTTCCTAAACAGTTACATAGCCCCCCGTAGATAAATACAGACGTCTCTGTATCGATCAGCGAGAATCTAAGTAACCGGTACTGTGTCCCGTGACTCCTACGAACCTAGAGCTCTGATACCAACTTGTCACGACCCTAGTTCACCAATCGTGAACATGTCGTGACGGCACTCAATCCCCACGACTAGGTAAGCCTAACACTTTGCGGAATGTACAAGTTTATGAACTTTAAACAAGAAATAGCGGAAAATTATATAAATAGGAATGTAATCCGTGCCGCTTGGCACATACACTCGTCAACACACTGCATAAAAATACCACCAAGACCCGGAATCCCACGGGTAACACAGACTAAAAGAAATACAACTGTGGCTCTATGTGTAAAGAGTATCTAAAACAACGAAATGAAGGAAAACATCTACTAGAACTATCAGAATAGAAGGAGGGCCTCCGGATCCGCGGACGTAGCAGATCATACCTCGAGGTCTCCCTGAAAGCTGCGGAATCACCTAGTATGAGCCTGTCCTGATATACCTGGATCTGCACAACAAAAGTGTGCAAAAGAGTAGCATGAGTACACCACGACGGTACTCGGTAAGTGCCAAGCCTAACCTCGATGGAGTAGTGACGAGGAAGGTCATGGCCCTACTGAGAGAACAATAAAATAATGATGATAACAATAATAAGCGGTTTAAATGATAATACTTTCGAAATGACGACCGTAAAGTGATTTCTGCAACCGTCTACAATGTAAGCTAGCAGCAAGTAAATAACTAAATAAAAACTCAATCAGCAAGTCCAGGACCTGTGGGAATTGAACCCACAGTCCCATTAACAGTACCCCTGGGTCTCCGGGAATCGAACCCGCAGCCCATGTCTCAGTAGATCTCAGGATCTCCGGGAATCGAACCCGCAGTCCACATCTCAATAAATCTCAGGATCTCCGGGAATCGAACCCGCAGTCCACAACAATATCACTCCGGGTCTCTGGGAATCGAACCCACAGCCCTGGGATCTCCGGGAATTGAACCCGCAGTCCACAAACAAATAGCAAATCCGGGTCCCGCAGCCCATATCTCAATAAATAATCAATAACTCAGGATCTCGGGAATCGAACCCGTAGTCCCTACCAATAACTCAGGATCTCGGGAATCGAACCCGTAGTCCCTACCAATATCACGCCGGGTCTCTGGGAATCGAACCCACAGCCCTGGGATCTCCGGGAATTGAACCCGCAGTCCACAAACACATCAAATAAAGAAAACACACAGAGAGAATATAATATGTTAAATTACAACTTCATCAAAATTAGTGCCAACAATTTATCAAGAGTTCAAGTAAATCAACTAGGCAATTAAACATGTTGAATCCTAGCTAATCATGCTTTTCTAAGTAATACCGGGTAATGGTAACACTTTTATCAGCTAAGAGCAGGAATATCACTTAATCGGACAATTCAAGTAAAGTGTGTGTTACAACAACCAGCGCATGTACACGCCCGTCACCTCGCGTACAAGGCATTTAAACTATCACATAATATCCTAGGGGTGAAAGTTCCCCCACACGAGGTTAGACAAGCCACTTACCTCAATTCCGGTACAAAACCGCTAAGTAATAACCCTCTTGCCACGAATGTCGGCCTCCACAAGTGTAGTATCTGATAAAATCAATAAAATCACGTCAAAATAGGCCAATTGGGCATTACCCAATCAAAATAACTCAAAATTCACCAAAACCCACAAGTTGCCAAAACCCGACTTCCGGTACGCTTATCGAAAAATCACGAAAAATATATATTCGGGTTCTTTATCTCAATACGAGTCTGTGCATATAAAATTTATCGAAATCGGACTCCGTTTGCCCATTCAAATCAAAGATTTTCTAACATTTAGGCCTAGGGCTCAAACCCACCTTTAATCTTCCAATTTCGGTGAAATAATCATGGATTTCATGATAAACCAACGAATTAAGGTCAAGAGACTTACCCCCGATGATCTCCCGATGATATCCCAGCGTTTCCCCTTCAAAATCCTCCATTGGAGCTCAAAAATGGCGTTTTGCGAATGAGGGTCGCGGGTTGACTGTTCTGGACTTAAATCACTGCCAGACATTTTTACTCTATGCGATCGCATGATCCCTGTTGCGATCGCATAGCACAAATTTCGACCCTCGCCAAACTACTCTATGCGATCGCATAGACCTCAATGCGATCGCAATGCTTACCGAAATATAACTATGCGATCGCATGCCCTGCTCCGCGATCGCATAGAACAAAAGCTGGACCTGGGACCCCTCTTCACTATACATTATGCGATCGCATAGGACTGTACGCGATCGCATAGAACAACTTCCAGAACTATGCGATCGCATATCCATGCCCGCGATCGCATAGAACAAAATCTTGGCCTCTCCAAAACCTTCTATGTGATCGCATTAGCCCATTGCGATCGCATAGAGCATTCGTCTGCAGCACACACCAGCAGTTAACAGCATTTCCAAAATGCAAGAAATAGCCCGATTTGACCCCCGGATTCATCCCGAGGCCCCCGGGATTCCAACGAAAACCACCAACCTATTCCAAAACATGATACGAACTTATTCTAATCATCAAAACACGTCTAACAACATCAAAACCCATAATTCACATCGAATTCAAGCCTAAATTTCTTAAAACTTTCCGAATTGCATATTCGATCAAAAACCCGACCAAACGACGTCCGAATGACCTGAAAATTTGCGGACATATCCAAAATCACATAACGAAGCTACAGAAATTGTCGAAATTCCATTCCGACCCCCGGATAAAAATCTCACCTATCGTTCGGATTCGCCAAAATTTCAACCTTCGGCATTTCAAGCCTAATTGAGCTACGGACCTCCAAAATATATTCCGAACGCGCTCCCAACCCCGAAATCACCTGACGGAGCTAATGGAACCATCGGATTTCCGTTCCGAGATCGTCTTAACACTATTCCGGCTACGGGCCATTTCCTAGCTTCAAAGCTCTTATTTAGGGACTAAGTGTCCCAAAATGCTCAAATTTTCAGAACCGACTCTCCCGGCAACCCAAAATGGCAGAAATGAACTTAGGGGAACAGTTAAGTTAGGGATTGGGGCGTAATTTTCTAAAACGACCGGTCGGGTTGTTACATCTGTGCCCATTTCCAGATGTCCAGTTGCCCGGTGGGTTCAAAATGCCCAAGTTTGATCTATACGAGGGGCATGGTAACCTAGTAGCCCATCTCCGAGGTTTCTGCAGCAAAATGCGAGGAGCCAGAGGGCGAGATGAAATTTTGATAGCTTACTTCGGTTAGAGTTTGGGAGGGTCTGCACTAGAGTGGTACACCAGGCAGGATCCCAGCAAATTGTTTACATGGGATGACCTGACCCAAGCATTCATCGGCCAGTTTCAATATAATCTTGAAATAATCCCTGATCGCTTATCATTGCTAAAGTTAGAGAAGAAGCCCGCCGAAAGCTTTAGAGAATTTGGGTTCCGTTGGAGGGAACATGCAGCAAGGGTAGATCCACCGATGAGAGAAAACGAGATGGTAGATTACTTCTTGCAGACACTGGAGCCGACTTACTTTGGTCACCTGGTGACATCGGTTGGTAAATCTTTCAATGAAGTGGTCAAAATGGGCGGAATGATAGAAGAGGGACTTAAGTCCAATAAGATCTTGAGCTATTCCGCGTTAAAAGGAACAACTCAAGCAATTCAGAATGGCACAGGGGTTGCATTCGGGAAGAAGAGAAGAGAAAAAGTCGCAACGGTAGAGGAGGGTACTTGGTCCAGATCGAAAGATCCTTCACCTCATTACCAAGCCAGACCCTACCACCCAAATCACCCAAATCACCCTCCCCGAAACACATATCCACCACCAAGGGCTTACAATAACCCTCCAGGACCAGGTCTCCGAGGGAATCATGCCTTCAGAAAGGAAAAGGCACAAAGAACATTCACTGAGTTGGGAGAAACTTATACTGCTCTGTTCTGCAAATTGAAGCAGATAGGTTTGTTGAGTCCTATTGAGCCAAGATCGCCAAATCCCCTACCCCAAAATATGGATCGCTCCATAAGCTGTGAGTATTGTTCAGAGGCTCTCGGACATGATACCGAGAAATGTTGGAAACTGAAACATGCAGTACAAAATCTTATTAACACCAATTAGATCGAGGTTCAGACAACAGAGGCACCCAACATTAATCAGAATCCATTGCCAACTCACCCTTAGACCCATATGATCAAATTGATACACAAGGGAAGAGAAAATTAAGAATCCCAATCTGTATTCCAAAGCAAAACCAATCGGCAGAAGTTGGTATATAAGAAGTCATACTTGGTAATCAGGAGGAGTTTCGGTTGTTTGTTTTTGTTGTCATTTCTTTTGTCCGAGTTGTTTTCAGGGTTGTGACCTAGATTTTGTCTTGTAGTGAAACCTTCTTATCTTTCCATTTTGATCATTGCAGTTTGCTTAGTCTTGTCAAGTTTTGTTTCAGGTTTGTATTTTGGTTTGCTTGTTTGTATTTGAACCATTTCGCCGTTTAGTTTAATGAAACTTTTGGTCTTTTGTTACCCCCAGTCATCCTTTTGTTTAGTTTTTCTATCTTTAGATTTGTCATTTGTTCGAACGTCGATTCTAATGACATGGCATAGCACATAATTTTGGCCGAATATTGAGGGTTAATCATGAAGCAATTGGAAGATAATCAGGGCATGTTAAAAGAGATAAAAATGATTTGAGATTATTTGGAGCCCGAGTCATGTGAGACTGGGGCAGGTAAAACACAAAGAAACCCTTAAGGTAAAATTGGACATGCTAAGACGGGGTTCGCTCATGATACTGAAATAAAAGTGTCATCCAGCAATGCTTTAAAATGACAGATGAAAAGGCGAATGGACGATATGGTTATCATTCCTGGCACAACCAGAAGATGTCGTGAATATGTTGTTTGCACTTGGCATGTTTTGAAGATTGGAATGACGAAGGCATTTTGTTCTGCTATCCAAACACTTTATCCATCGTCAACCCTTTGAGACTTATTTTAAATTCTTTCGTACCCCTCCTTCGGAATTAGTTGCAAAGACTAGAAACACAAGTTTGAAAGACAAGAGAAGAAAGGGATAAAGAAAAAGAAAAGAAAAGAAAAGAGATAAAGAAAAGAAAAGAAAAAGAAAAATGAATGAAAAAAGGGAATTGGGAACTACGTTAGACCTGATTCCTTAAAGAGGATACGTAGGCGCTTCACAGCTCGGTCATAGTGTAAATAAAGAAATAAGAATTCCCCAAGTATGAAATTGGGGCAAAGAAAAATTGTATTTATTATAAATAAAGTTAGGTCCGAAGGTTGTAAATTTTGAACCCAGAATTAATTTGTTTTGAGCCTTTAATACCCTGTCTTTCTAGCCCTATCTGAATCCCACATTACGGTCCAAAGAAAGACCTTCCGATCAGTCTTCAAAATAGGCCAAGTCAAACAAACACAAGAGTCTCATCAGAATATGATACTCTGATTCCCAGCAGAAAAGAATCTGATTCCCAGCAGAAAGGAAATACGAGAGAGTCTTAGCAGTAACACCCAAATCCCCAGCTAAAAGTAATACAAATGAGAGAGTCTTACCGGTGAAAACCTTCACAGGCACCATAAGGCGACGAAAGCCGAGAGAAAATCAAAATGAGAGAGGCTTGAAAGTGAAAACCCTTCGGGCATTACAAGTCGAACAAAGGTGATAATCAGATGGAAATCACGAGACAGAAATCGTGAAAGGCAATTAACGATGGAGGATAGGCCATATGTGCATGTCATGACCAATAGAGTTGGTATCTGCATTTGATAAGTTTTTATAGTTGTTTCCTGTTAGAGAGTCAGTTTTCCCTTGTCTTCTATTTGTTGTTTCTTTTTACCTTTCTCCTTTTGTCAAAATTCCACCATCAAAGTCTGTCTAGTCAAACATAGTGAGAAATGACTTTAAAACTTGCCACCAACTTTCCAATTATTATGCAAGGCAAAGAAATGTCATTGATGGCAGAGAAGTGTGGTGCAAAGAAGATTATTAAACTAGGGCAGAAAATTTTCTTTTCATTTTGAAAATTTTCTGGAAATCGAGTCCCACTTGGGGAAAAGGAAGAAAGAAGGCCTTAAGGGAAGCAATATTTAAACCAATGTCATCTCCAACAGCCTTCAGAAGAGTGAAACACCAATTTTGAGGAAATGAAAATCCACCAGCAGTGTTATCTTCAGCAAGTTCCGAGGTGGTCGGACAACACAGAGTGGTAAAGTAAGAAAGGAAATCTCATAACCCCCAGCAAGTTGAGAAACACAGAACGGGAAAGGGATAAATAGAAAAACCCATCCCCAGCAGGAATATCATCTCCAGCAAATGAAATCATTCCCCAACAAGTTTTGGGAACCCCAAGCGAGGGAAAGGAGAAAAGGAAAAACCACCCCACAGGAGCGGCACAACCGCTCACAATGTTTTGAACTAACAAATTTTCTTTGATTTGAAACAGGGAAAGAAAGTGCTATTGATAGCAGAAAGTCAAGCCGCAAGGAAGAACACCAATACTGGGGCAGAAAATTTCCTGCCGTTGTTGAAAATTTTCTCGGAGAAACGAGGAAGGCAATTCAAGATGACGTATCAGGTTCCACCTTCAAATAGGATGTTTCAGGTTTGTCCACCTTCGAACAGGACGTCTCAGGTTTGTTCACTCTCAAACATTGATATCATGGGAGTATCCGCCCTTGAATAGGATACGATGGGAGTATTCGCCCCCGAATAAAATACGATTGGAGTATCCGCCCCCGAATAGGATACGATGGGAGTATTCGCCCTCGAATAGAATGCGATATGAGTATTCGCCTTCGAATAGAATACGATGGGAGTATCCGCCCTTGAATAGGATACGATGGGAGTATTCGCCCTCGAATAGAATACGATGGGAGTATTTGCCCTCGAATAGAATACGATGGGAGTATTCGCCCTCAAATAGAATACGATGGGAGTATTCGCCATCGAATAGGATATTATGGGAGTATCCGCCCTCGAATAGGATACGATGGGAGTATTCACCCTCGAATAGAATATGATGGGAGTATTCGCCCTCACATAGGATACGATGGGAGTATTCACCCTCGAATAGAATACGATGGGAGTATTCGCCCTCGAATAGGATACGATGGGAGTATCCGCCCTCGAATAGGATACGAAGGGAGTATTCGCCCTCGAATAGAATACGATGGGAGTATCCGCCCTCGAATAGGATACGATGGGAGTATTCGCCCTCGAATAGAATACGATGGGAGTATCCGCCCTCGAATAGGATACGATGGGAGTATTCGCCCTCGAATAAAATACGATGGGAGTATCCGCCCTCGAATAAGATACGATGGGAGTATTTGCCCTTAAATAGAATATGATGGGAGTATTCGCCCTCAAATAGAATACGATGGGAGTATTCGCCCTCGAATAGAATACGATGGGAGTATCCTCCCTCGACTAGGATATGATGGGAGTATTCGCCCTCGAATAGAATACGATGGGAGTATCCGCCCGCGAATAAGATACGATGGGAGTATCCGCCCTCGAATAGGATACGATGGGAGTATTCTCCCTCGAATAGAATACGATGGGAGTATCCGCCCTCGAATAGGATACGATGGGAGTATTCGCCCTCGAATAGAATACGATAGGAGTATTCGCCCTCGAATAGGATACGATGGGAGTATTCACCCTCGAATAGAATACGATGGGAGTATTCGCCCTCGAATAGAATACGATGGGAGTATTCGCCCTCGAATAGAATACGATGGGAGTATTCGCCCTCGAATAGAATATGATTGGAGTATTCACCCTAGAATAGAATACGATGGGAGTATCCGCCCTCGAATAGGATACGATGGGACTATCTGCCTTCGAATATGATATTTTACGTTTGTTTTATTTTACATTGTCCTATGCATATTTTGTAAATTATTGCCAGAATGCATTAATAAAAACAGGCGCCTACCTGTACAACAAGAGGCATGTTTTCAGTCTTTACATTGCAGGTCTTGTAACCAGTAACACCATAAAGCAGAGGATTACAACAAGAGTTCCCAGCGCAAATTCAAGCGCATGAGTCAAAGGAAGGGAGGGAATGAAGGAAAATTTTCCCAGCATCATTATCCTCAGCAGGCAAGTAAACAATTCTAAAGATATCCCCAGCAGTCAGGAGTGAAAACAACATGACTCAGGAGGAAAGCAGTTCCAGAACAAGGTAATTTAGAAATGATGGTTTAAGAGGTGATGCATGAAGAAGGAAGTGGTGCAGGAAGCGAAGGAAGACGATAGGGATGGGATGAAGTTCAAAGTTTGTTGTTAAAGTCAGGTGCCCGCCTGAAGAATGGAGTGGCGATTTATTTTTGAAGTTTGTTGTTAAAGTCAGATGCCCGCCTGAAGAATGGAGTGGCGATCTATTTTCAAAGTTTGTTATTGAAGTCAGGTGCCCGCCTGAAGAATAGAGTGGCGATTTATTTTCGAAGTTTGTTGTTGAAGTCAGGTGCCCGCCTGAAGAATGGAATGGCGATTTATTTTTGAAGTTTGTTGTTGAAGTCACGTGCCCTCCTGAAGAATGGAGTGGTGATTTATTTTTCGAAGTTTGTAGTTGAAGTCAGGTGCCCGCCTGAAGAATGGAATGGCGATTTATGATTAGAGTTTGTCGATAACGTCAGAAGCCCGCCGGAAAAGTAGAACGGCGTTTCAGTTTCTAAGATTTGATAAGGATAGTGAACAATCGAAAAGTGACAGAGTATAAAAGAAATCCTCAGCACGAATCCAAGTTCAAAATTATAAGGAAGGCAACGAGGGTCAGAAAAGATAGATTCAGACTCCGAAAGAAAATAGTTCGAAGATCACAAGGAAGGGACCAAAGGTCAGAGTTCGGCAATCAAGATAAGCCGAAAGAACAATTGGTAGAAGAGAAGAAGCATAAAAAGGAACATCAAGTCCGACAGAATAGCAAGGAACATTGGAAAGTCAAGATGAAGAGATAGATAAGATTTCGCAATACTGTAACTTAGTCTAGCTTCTTATTTTTCGTTTAGCACGGTGCAATAAGGAGATTAGTTAAGCAGTGGCATCAGCAGTAACAACAGTAACAACAAGATCACAGCAGTCATGGTAGTCCCAGCTACCAAAATGTCTTGAACTACATTGACCTGATTCCCTTTTAGCCAGGGATATGTAGGAGACCTTTTGAAGCAAAGGTTCGGTCAAACTTTTCCCAAAATGCTTCATACGGAGTGCTCAAACAGGCAAAAATTGCTCGTATCCGATCACTTATCTTTGCACGAAAATTCTTCATGTTTCCGCGCAAAGAGGGGCAGCTGTGAGCACGTGATTTTTGCCCTATAAGAGAATTACTCCCAAAAAATTCAAAAATAAAGAGCGTTTGTGTTGATTGCAAATTTTTGAGGATTTTATGTTGTTTCTCTTTTATTGTCTGTATTTGTGCGTTCGCGTATATATGTCTAAATTATTTAAAAAAATACAAAAATATATTGCATTTGTATATAAAATTCATGTTTGCAATTTAAAGTAATTAAGTCTGTTTTACGAAAATGAAAAATAACAAAAAAAATATGTATTTTTTGCATCTCTAGTATTTAAATGTCCCAATTGTGTGATTTATATTTAATTGATACTTAATTGTGTATGTGAATTATTAGTATAATTTAATTAGTATTTTTATAAATTAGTTGGATTTTTTTTTAATGTATAATAGAATTTTTGTTTTTAATAAATTAGGAATTAAGATTAAAAAGGGATCATCAGAATTGGGCCATCTCCAATCCAACAAAAAACCAGGCCCATACTAATTCACTACCCAATCCAGTATCTTACCCAGTTCGGACCTGCCCAACATAGAACCCAGACAGCATCGTTTTTCGCACTCATCTGATCACAGCCATTGGAATTTTATCATCCAACGGCTCATATTCTTAATCCTATTTTTAATTACCCAAAAAACCCCCGAACCCCTTATACCCATTTCATTTCCATGATACCAAACTCCCGTTTATCTCTCTCACACCAGACAACCCAGGAACCCTAGCCGCCGCCGGACCATCCCCCCACCTGAAACTCGGCGGCAACAACACCTTCGATCACCAAACTAACACCCTAAATACATCAGACCACCCTCAATCCAAATACCTCACCCATCTTGCTCGAATCTCTACCAAGCCTTTCGAATCTTCAATCGAAGGACGGCCTCGAACCCTAGAATTTCAAAATAAGCAAATGGTGGTTTATTGTGAACGGCTTAGGTCCCTTTGGACTTTATTCTTGTGTTTTTATAAAACAAAACACACGAATAATTTTCGAATGGACCAAAATCGGAGAGGCATGAAATTCAAGCTTGTTTTTGTTTAAATTGATTCAGGTACTTCCATTCTCATTTTTCTTTTCTTGTTTTCTTTTGGTTTTTGTCTTGTTCTCCTGCTACTTCTTTTCTTTCTTTTGGTCGATTCACAGTTCGTCGTTTTCAGCCTAAGTGTAAATAGAGTTTGTTCGTATACGGTTATCAACTATGAAATCAATTGTACGTTTGTTAATCCGTTACGAAATGTATATGAATGCTAAATTACTAGTGAACACTTTACTGATTCTTTGAGTGTCAGTTTGCGTGGGAATTCTGGTTTGCGATTTTGTTTGAGCGTGCATTTTCAATTTGTTCAACTCATTAGCTAGTTTGTTTTTCAATGATTGAATCAACTATACGTTTGATTCTATATTATTGCTGGCTAAGACTAATTCTGATAGATTTAGGGCTTTGAATTTACAATGCTTTGTCACTAATGGAAACCATGTGCTGTCAGGCACGCCTGAATTTAATATTCAGGCTGTCAATACCTGTTATTTAATAACAAAAGGGCATACATAGTGGCTTCATCTGAGAATAATAGGGAAATACTTTTGCATACAATAATTTTGAGTGTTAAAACAAGCTGGAAAGGTGAGTTGATGAATTGATTAAGGATTCTGTTTTATCTATAAAAAAGGGAAAAGAAAAACAGAATTGGGGGGGAGAGTTTTAAAAGAGGGAGAAACTTAAGGGGAAGAGGTCTAAAAATCAGAAGGGGATTGGAGATAGAGAAAGAAAGGAAATCAGAAAGGGGGGTTCCTTTTGATTTTTATAGTCTCTTTTAGAATTTTGAACCAAATAAACCTTAGAAAAATCCCAAATATATTAGTTAATTTTCATATCTGAAATCAATATTTCAGATTCATTTTTTTCTTATCTTTTATCTTCAAATTATCTCCAAAAAACCAAAAATAATAGTAGATTCATCACAAATGAGTAGGAAACTGTTATTTGAGTGAGATTTGAGTTTTGAAATAATTTTGGAATTCTGAAAATCATCTCCTGGGTTGACTGTTTGGTCCTATTGCTGTTGTTGATTTCATGGCTGCTACTGCTGTGATTTGTTGTTGTAAATCCTGTTGCTGAATCGTTTTTGATGTTGTTGTTCATAGATCTAATGGATCTACTTTGATTCCAGGTATACAATCTTGTAACTTCATGTAATTGCTTGGATTATGAAATAGAAGCTGTTTTGGTCCATTTATTCTACTGGATTTGCATTTTTACTGGACTGTTATTGGACTCTTATTCCTTAGCTGTTAGTAGTATGTTTGGACTGCTATAAACATGGACTTTGTTAATTTTTCTTAAGAGTTGATAGTTTATTATTAGCTTAAGATACAGTGTATTAGATTAGTAAGCATTGTTATCTAGAATTAATGATGATAGATTGGATCAGAATGTTGAGCACGAAACTGATGTTCAGTTAGCATATTTCCAAAAATAGTTTTGCTTACAATAAACAAAGCAGGTCATCTAGTTGTACTATCCTTTAGTATAGCTCTTGATTGTTTCAAAAGTTAATTGTAAAAAATAAGGATTTCATAAGCCTTTCAGTTGTAACAATACTTTAATGATTTTCAGTCAAATGATAGTAAACCATGATTTAAGCCACATTTCCGTGTAAACAAAAACACATAGAAACAAATAAGTCAATAGATAAAACAGGATAAGTGCATCAGCTTTTGTTTAATGGAAAACACTATTGATAAATTGAGTATTACTTGTATGGGCTGCCTAAGCCACAGATCTGGGCATATTCGGCCCATGTTGTAAAATTTCGCCCAAAAATGAAACTGGCAGGAGACTGGCACACGTGGGCTACCAGCCCAGTCTATTCTTCCTCTTCTGTATTGGGCTCATTCGAAGCCCAAAAGTCTGAATCTCATTTAAATACAACTGAAACGGTCCTTTAAAATAAATTAGGACCATTGTTTATTACTAAAGACCAATTAAGTAGAAATTCATAGTCATGTTAGGTTTGACCTTTAATAAAAGTGAGATGAGCCTCGATAGAAAATCAAATACACGGGGCTCTCAATTAATTGTTATGAAAATTAGACTCGGAAGGACCGTTTAACAAATTTCACGATCTTTCCCGAAATTAACAAAGACGAAGAATCTTTAGGCACGACTTTAATAAAATAATTTCCTAATTACGGGTGCCCATTTATGTGACCCAAATCTATCTCCCGGCGAAACTGAAATACATTAAAGTCACAAGCGTACTGGTTGCGGTGTGACTCAACATATTTTTTCATGACGTCGCAATTTTTCTAAAATTGAAAAGAGGAATATTAAAAGCACATAATTAAAATATATAATGAAATCAGATAAAAACAAAAATTGTAGTTGAGCGACCGTGCTAAAACCATGGAATCCGGGAGTGCCTAACACCTTCTCCCGGATTAACAAAATTCCTTAGCCAGGCTTCTAGTTTCGCAGACTGTAATACAGAGTCATAAATTTCCTCGGTTCGGGATTAAACCGGTGACTTGGGACTCCATTATTTTCCCAAGTGGCGACTCTGAAAAAATTAAATAAACTGATCTCATTCCGACTGTCCTTTAAGTGGAAAAACTCCTTCTCTTCCTTTATTATATCCCTTCACGGGTATAGTAATTCGGTAAAAAAGGAGGTGTGACAATACGAACAGGAAAAGATCCCTCATTACTGCTCACTTATCTTTGCAGTGAAACTCTGTGTGTTCCCGAGCAAAGAGAGGCAGCTGTGAGCACGTGATTTTTGCCGTAAGCAAATTATTCCCAAATATATGCAAAATAATTTTTGAATTTTTGTGGCAATTTTTTGATAATTGTGTGCATAATAATAATTCATAAAATAGGTAGAAGTACGAGGATTTTATTTCTATGATTTTTGGAAAGAAATCAAAGAAAATCAAAATACACGTCTATTTGTTTTTAATTAGAAAATACTAAAAATAATAGAAATTAATTACTTTTTCTTTAAAAATTAGAAAAATTAGAGGAAAAAGAAAATACAAGGAAAATAGAAAATAAAATAAAATACAAAAAGTAAATACAAAAAATGTAGAAAGGAAATAAATACAAAAATACAAAAAAAATATACAAAAAAAGTATAATTCAAAAGATAAAATAATACAATACAAAAATCATGGGCTAAATACAAAAATAGAAAAATTAGTAGCCCAATTGTTAATACGCGCCCAGGCCCAAAAAGAAATGGAACCCGATCTGTCAAGGCTATGCCAAACGACATCGTTCAGGGATAATAGATCTCGACCGTTGAAGCTTTGATCAAACGGCTTAGAGTGGCGGTCACTTAATAAATAAAACAATGTCGTGTATTGAAGTCAATCTGAACCGTTGATATAATTAATCCAATGGTCATAATTAAGTAACCACTTAAATGGAACGACGTCGTATATGGGGTAATTGAATCTGAGACGTTGATTCATTTGATCCAACGGTCTCAGATCCTCAAGAGCTTTTAAATACACAAAACATTACATACACATTTCATATTCACACCCTTCGTCTTCAATCTGAAACCCTAGCCACCTTAGGATGCTCTTAACCACTGCCGTAAACCTACCGGTGGGGGAACACCACCGTCTCTGATAGAACCTCCATTAACACCCTACAACCTCCTATGTCTCCTCTTTCACCTCATCTAGTTAGTTTCCCCTGAAAACCCTTTAAAATCGTCGAATAATCCAAAAGGTGTCGCCGGAATCCTACTCAGGCGAACACCACCTTTGAACCAGAACTCATCCTTAACACCACATAGTCTCCTTTGCCTCCTATTTCAGCCCATCTAAGTAGTTTCCTTCGAATAAGCCCGAAAACCCTCAAATCTTTCAAACGGTGTCGCCGGAACCCTACTCCGGCGAACACCTTCGGTCCAATACCACCCTGAACGTCCCCAGAATACCTAGTTTTATCTTTTAAGAGTCTTTTCTACAAAAAAAAGACTCGACAAGTCTTCCTGAGAGAAAAATACCAAGAAACGATATCCAGAACTTCAAAGGTCCTGTAAATTCAAGAAAAAATGAAGAAAGGGAAAACAAAAGAAAGAAAGAAAGACAAGAAGAATAAAAGAAGAAAAAGCTAAGTGTTCTTAACCCTTTGCTTTTTGATTCTTCTTACTTATGATTGCATGGCTATAATCTCCTTTCACTAATAAGTTCTTCGTCAAAATCGTATGTTTTTGTTGTTCATATTGTCACACTTAGATTTTTAGGGTTTTAATTGTTAAAATCTAATTAGTAACTATGTTTTCTGTTAATTAGATTCTACATATGTTTAATGCTCTCTTGAATCTCATTAATCGATTACTTAGATTCTGATTTGAATTTATCTGTGAAACTAACTATTATTTCGTTAATTTTGTGAATCAGTTTTGACTTTGACTTCTGGGTACCTGATTATGATAGGGATTAAAAGGTAAATAAAGATAAAAGGCAGGGTTAAATGGGGAAGGCTAATAGGTACGCTGTAATAAATTTAAGGGTGAGGGCGCATTTAGGAATTCTGCTTGGTTCACGGGTAATTAGGTAAAGGATAAAGGGTAGTATGGGCATGAAAAGGGGCAATTGGGTGAGAATTGAAATCAAGTGAGGGCAGTTTAGACAATTAAAGGTTATGGAATAGGGTAGATGCCGCTAGAACCTTCTAGAAGGGGTTCTAGTGTGTTTTCAAATAAAATTAGTGTAGTTCTCTGAAAATGAATCATAAGCGGAGGGGTGAATCATATGTATAAAGTGTTCGACTGGTTTTATTAGCTTCTGATTACTTCTACTTTATCAATATAGAATTAGTTAATTACCTTTGAACTCATTAGGAGAGAATCATATGTATAATTGGACTGCTGGACTGTTGGACTCGGACTATTGATTTTTTAGTAGCTTAGTTAAATTACCATGTAGAAAATTACGTGTGAAATTGATTAGTAGTATAACAGTTGTATTAGATTAGAGATTAGAAAAATCAAAGAGGATGTTAAAATTTATTTTGGTTAAGATTTTTGGATCTTCAGAGGTTACGAACCAGTAGAATGCAATGAAATTTTGAAAAAATTCATTGGTTATTCTTAATTTGTATTAGCTAGTTTTGATACGTAAACACATGTGTTTTTCAGATTCAAATATTGTTAATTAATACGATATGCTCAAATTAATTCAGCTATAAAAATTGTAATAAGTTTTCAATAACGAATATAAAATAACTGCTTAAATATGAACAAAATTTGTACTTCAACTTGAGTATGTTTTCTGTAGTTTAGCTTTAATATTTCCAATTGAACAAAAAGAAGCAATTAAACTCTGCATTTGAATATGTATAATTTCAATTGATAATAATAGTAGAAATCTGTTTATAATGATAGTTAATATATGAATAGTTTAATAACATATGTAGTTAATTTTGAATAGGTCAAAACAATAATGATCAAATAGGAATTCAGTGCTATTGTATTGATTAATGTATGGTAATATGTAGCAACTATAATAACCCTATAAATCCATTACTAGATTAGTGATCACATTTGTGCCTGTTTTTTTATTCACGTTAGTAAGATAGGCCTGATTCAGGCAGAAAGGCCCATATCCAGTAGCAATAGCATCGTGGCCTATTTGTATGAACCAATGTGTATGAACTGGGCTAGAATGAGCCTCCGCGCACAACTGTGCTCTCTTTCTTCACTGGCTTGATTTTAAGGCCCAAAGCACATGAAGGCCTGAACATAAATGAAATAAAAACACAAATCACAGCTAGGCAGAATTATTTGGTACTTTGATAAGACAAAAACAGTAGTAGAAAATGTAGCACACCTTAGGCTTGACCTCTTAAAATAAATGAGATGAGCCTCGTTTAAGAATAAAAATGCACGGGGCCCTCGAAATAACAACAATACAAGAATGTGTAGAATTGGGAAGACCATTTAGCTAATTCCATGGTCGTCCCCAAAGTTAATAATTGCGTAGTCACCCTAGGCGTGTATTTAATAAATTTTACCATCCTAATAAGGGTGCACCCTTGCGTGATCCTAATCCAAATCTCAACGAAGTCGAAATGTATTAAAAAGCAACAGGCGTACTGGTACGGTGTGGCCCGAAATACATTTTCACGATGTTGCATTCTTTAAAAATGATAAAGTAGAATATAAAGAAATCAGATAAAAACAAATACAACAATTGAGGGACCATTCTAGAACCACAAAATTCGGGAGTGCCTAACACCTTCTCACGGATTAACAAAATTCCTTATCCGGATTTCTACTTCGCAGACTGTAACAGAGGCAAACTTTCCTCGGTTCGGGATAAAACCGGTGACTGGGGGCAACATTATCTTCTCAAGTGACAACTCTGAAAATAAAAATAAATTAATCCCGTTCTGACTGTCCTTAAATTGGAAAAACTCCTTCCTCTTATTATATTTCTTCCTGGGGTGTAAATAAATAAGAGGCTCGGTAAAAAAAGGAGGTGTGATAGTTGCGCTTATGCATAGACTACCGAGCACTTAATAAGGTTACAGTGAAGAATAAGTACTCGATCCCGCTCATTGCTGACTTATTCGATAGACTTGGGCAAGCCAAATACTTTACTAAGGTGGATCTTCGAAAGGGCTACTACGAGGTTCACATTGCTGAAGGGGATGAGCCAAAGACAACATGTGTGATAAGATATGGAACCTTTGAGTGGTTGGTGATGCCATTCGGCTTAACCAATGCACCGACAACATTTTGCACCCTTATGAACAAGATTTTTCATCCTTACCTTGATCAGTTCGTGGTAGTCTACATAGATGACATAGTCATCTATAGAAACACCTTGGAGGAACACATGGAGCATTTAAGGAAAGTTTTCCAAGTCTTGCGTGAGTACGAGCTATACATCAAGAGGGAGAAGTGTGAGTTTGCACAATCAAAGGTGCACTTCTTGGGCCATGTCATTAGCAATGGCGAGCTAGGCATGGACGAGGCTAAGGTACGTCCTATCCAAGAGTGGGAAACACCAAAAAAGGTAACTGAGTTGAGATCCTTCCTTGGCCTTGTTAACTACTATCGTCGGTTCATTAGTGGCTACTCAGCAAAGGCCGTACCATTGACCGAGTTGCTAAAGAATAACAATCCATGGGTTTGGACGGAGCATTGTCAAAAGGCGTTTGAAGGCCTTAAGGTAGATGTAACAGAGGAGCTGAACTTGGCATTACCTGACTTTTCCAAGACATTTGAGGTACACACAGATGCCTCAGTCTTCACCATTGGGGGTGTCCTGCTGCAGGATAAGCAACCCATAACAATTGAGAGCCGCAAGTTAAATGAGACGGAACGGCGTTACACGGTGCAAGAGAAGAAAATGACTGCAATTGTGCCTTTCCTTCATGCATGGAGACATTATCTGCTCGGGTCAAGGTTCATGGTCAAGACCGACAATGTGGCTACTAGCTACTTTCAGACGCAGAAGAAGATCACACCAAAATAGGCTAGGTGGCAAGACTTCTTGGCCGAGTTTGATTATGTGCTAGAGTACAAGTCGGGCAAAGGTAATATTGTAGCTGATTCCTTGAGCTGGAAAGCCGAGCTTGCTGCCATCACTTCAGCAACTTGGGACATTCGTAAGGCTATAAAAGAAGGCATGCAACATGATCCAACGGCCAAACAACTTATCGAGTTAGCTAACAAGGGCAAGACGAGACATTTTTGGGTAGAATACGGCCTATTACTTACCATGGGTCAGTGGGTATACGTGCCTAAGTTTGGAGACATCAGACGGTGGATCATAAAAGAGAGTCATAATACAAAGTGGGCTGGTCATCCAGGCCAACGTCGCACTAGGCATTGGTTGAGTCAGTCTACTATTGGCCACACATGTGAGATGACATAGAGTGCTATGTGCAGACTTGTCTTGTCTGTCAATAGGACAAGGTTCAACAAAAACAACCCGGAGGACTTTTGGAGCCATTACCAGTTGTAGAGCGTCCATGGGAGAGCATGACTATGGAATTTATCACTTGCCTAACAAAGTCCGATGGTTATGGTACTATTATGGTGATCGTGGATAGATTTTCCAAATATGCTACCTTGATGCCCGCCTCACCGGTTGCATAGCTAAGGAAGCCGCCAAGTTATTCTTTAAGAACGTGGTAAAGTATTGGGGCTTACCAAGGCATATCATCAGTGATCGAGACCCCTACTTCATTAGAAAATTTTGGAGAGAGTTGTTTGACATACTAGGCACGGAACTGCACTTTTCTACTAGTTTCCACCCACAGGCGGATGGACAAACGGAACGGGTCAATTCTTTACTGGAATACTACTTGAGGCATTATGTAAGTACGCATCAGAAAGATTGGGCAAGGCTCCTAGACATCGCCCAATTCTCTTATAACTTACAGCGGAGTGAGTCCATGGGGCGGACACCATTTGAGCTAGCCACAGGCCAACAACCACAAACTCCACATTCATTACCAGCCGCCTTCGAGGGAAAACGTTTGGGGGCTTATCATATGGACAAAGGATGGGAGGAGCAGCTCGACACTGCTAAGTCCTACTTGGATAAGGCAACTAAGAAGATGAAGAAGTTTGCAGACCGTAAGCGGCGTCCTACAGACTATAGAGTTGGGGACATGGTCATGGTAAAGTTTAACACAAGACAGTTCAAGGAACTATGGGGCATGCATAAAAATTTGATTCGCAAGTATGATGGGCCATTTAAAATTGTCGCCAAGGTAGGCAAGATCTCATACAAGCTTGACATGCCATCATATCTTAAGATCTACCTTGTATTCCATGCCAGCATGCTTAAGCCATATCATGAAGATAAGGATGATCCAAGTAGGGGACAATCAAGTCGAGCACCAATGACTATCACCGCCTCATATGATTGAGAGATTGAGGCTATCATAGATTACCAAGCCAGGCGAAAACAAGGGCAAAAAGCGACCGCTATGTTCCTCGTCCATTGGAAAGGGCAATCACCGGAGGAGGCCACGTAGGAACGATATGAAGACTTGTGACAATTCAAAGATAAGATCCGAGAGTTTATGCAGCAACATTGCGCCGCAGTTGTCACAATATTAGGTGGGTGAGAATGTGATGACCCGCCATGTCATCACGCCACATAGGTGCCACTTGGCACATATTTTTGCCACATGGAAGGGTTACATCTAAATCTTGGTAGAATATTCTAGAACTATGGAGAATTTTCTTGAAAAGCTCTAGATATTTATGCACTTGTAGGAAGGTTCTCGAGAAATATGGAGATTTCTTATGAAAGACCTTAAAATCCTATGAATTTTCTAAGAAAATCCTTAGAATCTTCTAAGATTATAGAATATTCTTAGAGAAGTGACTTATTTGTAAATATGAAAGAACTTGTAAAACAATTATTATTTACATACTAGCCCCTAAGTGATTAGTATAAATAGGGGGCATTCATTTGTAATTCATCAACCAATTCAAGTTCTCTCTAATACAAAGCTTCCTTTAATAATTCTCTTGTGTTCTTCCTTACATTCTTTTAGCGATCTTGAGTGTAGTAAGGCTGACTTGGCATAGCAAGAACGTGAGCAAGTTGTGCAAGATCATGAGCGAGTTGTCAAGTACCGTACATGTACTTAGTTAACAACTAAGTACGTGACATATATGCTAGTTATTTGGGCTTTTTCCAAGTTATACATGAATTATATTAGCCAGCTATTTGGGCCTATCTCATGTTTAAAAAAAATTGGGACTAAATATTTTTTCATATTCACATCAGATTTGTTTCCTCCTTTTTCTGTAGGCTTCTCTTTCCTCATTTTTCACATCCTCGCCCTGCAACTTTTAATCTACGCCTAGTAAGTCAACTCATGCCTCCAACATCATCCATTATTGAGACACCAGCAATTTGTTGCGCTTGAAGATACATTAGAATTTGATTTCAGGGAGTCTCCTATGAAGAAGAAAAAGAGAATCAAATTTTCCATTCCTCTACCTACAGTCAACAAAAAATCTACAAATAAACTACAAATCAGTTTAAGTACGTATAAAGCAATATTGTTTTAATGGTATCTACAAATTACTATATTTATACTACAGTTAAATTGCAATCTATGTTGAAAATAAATGTTGACTACAAAATTTTCTCCTAATCTACAATTTTTCTACAAAAAAACTACAAATCAGTTTACGTATGTGTAAAACAATATTTTTTTGAAGGCTATCTAAAAAATTACTACATTTATACAATATTTACATTACAATCAATATTGAAAAAAATGTTGACTTCAAATTTGTCTCTTTATCTACAAATAAACTATAAATCGGTTTAAGCATTATATAAAGTTGTATTGTTTTAAGTGTATCTATAAAATTACTATATTTATACTATAATTAAACTATAGTATATGTTGACTACAAATTTTCTTTTCATCTACCATATTTCTATATAAAAAAATACAAACAAACCAACCTTTCTTATTCCATCTTCATCCTTGTCAAAGGCCCGTGACTACTCCTTAATGAAATCTTCAGGGTTGTATATGTACCAAATTGATGTTGGCCAGAGTCACCGCCAGTATTTGATGTTATTATTGTATGGGATTTCAATGGGTTTCATATTGAATCTCTTTGGCTAAAAATCTGATTATAAAAAATGGGCCTCATCTCTGTATTTTTTGAGAAGAAGAAGGAATGAAGAGAGAAACATGAGATATATGGATACCTTTAATTAAAGAGTAAAAACTACACATTAATTAGATATGGATACCTTTAATTAAGGAGTAAAAATAGCTCATTAATTAGAATATTAATTAAGTATGGTATATGATGGATAATTTGGTATACTAAGTGTAATTTACTTAAACCTTAAATATGTAGAGTAAAAAGATTTCCTATGTGGTATATAAATATAAAAATTTCCTTTGTAATGCATGTATATGGGCTACTTATTTGGGCCTATCTCAACTGTGTTAGGCCTCCACTCGAGTTTGTAATGAATATTTATGGGCTAGTCATTTGGGCTTTTCTCAAGTAAGATTTGGGCCTCTATTCGAGTTGTAATGCATGTAATGGGCTAGTTATTTGGGCCTACCTCAACTGGCTAGTTATTTGGGCCTATCTCAAGTAAATATTGGGACTCCACTCGAGTATGCAATGCATGTATATGGGCTAGTTAATTGGGCTTTTCATGTATATACACGCAACTCACGTCTTAGTTCTCAGATGAAAATTCGTGGGACGTTTTTAATTAATGGAATATTTAATATTTAAAAGATGGTGCTGTCAATTTGGCAAATATGAACAGAAATTAAGAAATTATTTTGCATACACAATTAATAATAGTCAAATATACTTAGTGGAGCTAATAATCTAATAAGGTGGGCTGTCTCTTTCAGTTTCTTTCATTTTCTAAAAATCCTTACGGCCATTGTGTGACCATGGGTGAAGTTACATGTTATAAATGGGAGAAATTTAAAAATAATTATGTTTATAATTGGTCGTTCAAAAATAGTTCAGTTTCAAAAGTAATAGAAATTTAGCTACTTTTTATGTAAAGATAAATCTGAGCGAAAACACCGTTCAAAACTCGAAAAATACGTCAGTAGAGTTCCAGCATAAGTACCCTATTTATAACATACCTTTTTAAGATTTTACATAATATAATAACCTTTTTTATTTTGGAGCAAAAAATTTAAATTTAATACTTTCCTATATTTAAGCCTTATTAGATGGTACAAAATATTTTTCTCTCACCAATTTATGGTATAACTCCCGTTTTTTGTGAAATGACGCCGCTTAATACAGCTTAATACACCTAAATACAGATTCATCTTCCCATGATTTGCGCTGAAACGTTATTTTTTTCCCGCTTAATATAGCTTAATACACCTAAATACAGATCATGATTTACAGGAATCCTGTTTGTGCGGCGTCATTTCATGTTGTATTATTGAATACAATTCGTTTAATACACTATATACATCATAAAATAACGTAAAACATATCTATATCACGTAATATAGGAAAGAGTTTCTATTTATTGCTAATTAGGTTTTAATGAATGCCTTTTGTGAAAAATTCTCATTTAAAAATAATCATATTAATAATTGGTCGTTCAAAAATAGTTCAGTTTCAAAAGTAATAGAAATTTAGCTACTTTTTATGTAAAGATAAATCTGAGCGAAAATACCGTTCAAAACTCGAAAAATACGTCAGTATATTATAATGAAGTTTCAGCATAAGTATGCTTGAACTCCAGCATATTGTACTGGTCGTCAAGATTGAATTGTATTAGAGACTATTTTCCTCTTGTTAGACTTTAAAACAATGACAATAATGATGGATGATTATGATTAACTTTATATTTCGAAACTAAGAAGAGAAATGAAATTCTTAATGGAGCTCTATTACTATATTTCTAATTAGGCAGGTGATTTGTCACTCGATTAACAGCTCATTTACATTTTTCTAACTACCAAATCTTCCAAGAAACTATATATAAAGAGAACATTACCTTATTTAACATATTATTAAACAAACAAAAAAACACTAGAAAAGTCATAAGTCGATATGCTCTTGGAAATGTTCACAGGGATATTAATGGACCCCCATAAACCAGTGGCATAAAGAACTTGCCTTTAAAATATCTGCACTCCTCTTTATTCTTTGCTCTATTTATCTACTGATTTTGACGTTGTCTTACTGATTAATTAATAATTAACCTTACACGAAATAGACATTTGTTATTCTTTGAAATTTGTATTATATTATTTTAATAAATATATTGTTGGCATTTTGATGATCAAACAGTGACATGTCTACTTGACCTTTGAAATCCCAACACCTCCATTCGTCCCACCAAAAAATAAAAAAATAAAATAAAATAAAACCAAATTAAATTCAAGTCCCCTCTGGCTCTTTGCCATTCTTTTCCTAGAAAAATAAAATACAAATCCCTCTGGCTGGAAAATGACTCGTCTACCGATTTATTCTGTTACTTTGTTTTGTACTTTAGGCCACTGAAATAAATAATTGAAGGCTACGGATTTAATAATATTTTATAATTTCCATATAACATTAATCATTTTATTTTTGAAATACCTTCCACTATGCAGTATTAAATAAAACGAAAAAGGTATGACAACTACATATGTTTTGGTTGGTGAGAGGAGGAAAACAAGGATTTGAAAATATTAAAGAAGACAGAATTAAGAAAAGAACCCGAAAAGGACTACAAATTAAAGTTCTCCTTCTATTTTTTCTTAACTTGTTTGGATGAAATTTATTTAATTTCAAAAGTTGTCTAACCACTAAAAAAAAGTGCACCATGATTTGTTCAGACTCGAAATAGATTTTGAACCTTTTCTCAAGCATTCTTCTTCATCGGAATGTGTTGCAAGTTGACCCGGACATAAAGTCATAAATTACATTCTATGCAGGGGTGACAAACGAACGGGACGGGTTGATTACGGGCGGGATGAAAAGGGGTAGTCCAAAAACGGATAGATTATTCAAATTGAACCTAAAGGGTTAACCGGTGGATAATATGGATATCCATGACTTCTTGAATATGATTAATTTTGGGAAAATTTCTAGTTTCTTAAACTTGAAAAACTCCCAATTTGAGATTTTACAAATATAAAAGTTAAACACATTAATTGTCCATTGGTTATATATTCATTTTCTAAATGGATAATTTTAGAAAAAGTGCCAAATATATCCTTGTACAATCAGAAAAGATGTAAATGTATCCTTCGTTATAATTTGAGTCCAATCCTACGTGACACTAACATTTGATGATGCAGATGTCATATGGCTTGCCACCTCAGCGCGCCTAACCCTTTTTATCCCTCCTACTTTTTTTTCGCCACTAAAATTTTCTTGCCACCACTACCGCTGCCATAGAAAATGTTGCATTCCAAATTTTATTCTTTTATATATGAATTGGGGTTGTTGAGGTGGCATGTCATGTGTCATCCACCTCATCAAATATCAATGCCACATAGAATAAATGTCCACCTTGGATAAACTTAAGAGAAGAGTGGTATATTTGAATCAATAGTATTACGTCAGGTGTATATTAGGCAGTATTGTGGTCCAGGCCCGGGCCTAAAAGGGTCAAACGGGCCCAGCCTTTGGCGAGCCGGCCTTTGGCAGTCTCGGGCCTTACAGGCCAAATGAGTGGAACCGCCCATTGTGGTCCTAAGCCCACATGATTTAGCCCCGGCCCACAGGCCTAAACAGACTTTTTCATTCCGGACTTTTTTTTATCTAAGGCAATTTCTTATAAATTATATATGTTTATACTAATATGTATTGCTTATAAATTACATATATACTAATATGTATTGCTTAGAAAATAGTCGTTGGGCCAGTTTGAACCGGGCCAAGCCTGCCTGCCGATCCCGGGCTAAACGGTCCCGAGCTAGCGGGCTTTTTGGTAAGGATCGGCCCATTGTGGCTTTTGGACCGCTAGAGATCGGCCGTTTGGTCTGTTTGACATGCGGTCCCGGATCGGACCCAGGCTGTGCCCGAATCACAATACAACCTTAAGGGTATATTTGGACCTAAGTATAAGAAAAAGTATATTTAAATATATTTTCATAGTAGAAGGGTATATTTGACTCTTTATTAACGTATAATTTTTATTCATAGTTAACCCGTTTTTAAAAAATTCATTATCCAACTCATTATTCAATGAATAATATAGGTAAATAATTGTTTCTTTTTATCCTTTTTGCTGCAACGTACTACTCCTATGTGTACTAACACTGTAACACATTGAAACGAGAACACTAAAAGATTGGTAAGTCAGAATTTTGAGAAACAAAATTAGTCGATGGAAAAGGAAATGTAACAAACATATTGAGTGCCTAACTTTCAAGTTGAAACACAACTACACAAGAATACTATAGGGCAAGTTGTTGGAAATTGGAAAAAAGGTACCGTGCATATTATGTTTTAGTTGCCCGTTTACCACTGACCATGTCATAACTCGGATTTTATATTCTATAGTAGCACAATATTTATATATTAAGGTAAAAGAAATTATTAGTCGAGAAATAACTAATCATTACCAGTATGAGTTGTTAACGAATCTGATTAAGCACGCCATTAGTCTAAATGAGATCTGAACTAATATTGTCATTTCGCTTGACAAAATATTTTGTTATATCATGTTGTAGAAGTTATCAAATACCCTAATTTCTTTTCAAGTATGGCACGATATATATTTGTGGGCATTGTATAGTTGGCTAACGATTTGTTGATTTTACCTTTAAAGTGTTACTTGGGCATTTACAGCCTGATTGGAGGGTTATTTATACGTATCATCTCGTAATGTATGGTACTATACTTTATTTTATTGTTTTGTATCGTTTCATAAATATAATATTTGGAATCGTTTGACATCATTTCATGATATCACGCATCAGCAATATGAAGAATAAAGTTGCAATATTATAAAGAATATTATCATACAGGGTAAAAGTATTATATAAAAAGTAGGGTAAATGATAAAATAAAATTATTTAATAATAATGAAGGGTGAGATTGAGAGAAAAAGACAAGGTAACGATGCGACCATACCAATCGGTTGTTACATAAACTGGCACATTTTATTATTATTTAATGATATATTTAACGATACGATACAATAAAATTTAACTAATAATAAGAAAATTATAATTTAAAGTAGCAATACGATACAATACAATGGATAACAACCATACAAACAAGCGGTTAAGGCCGATAAATAATACTATTTCAATATTAATATTGAAGCTCAATATTCTATAGACATTAATAGGAAAAACGGTGACATAGTGAAAAGCTTGTTTCTGAATAGATTTGAAGTGTAATGACGATTTTCAATTACAAATCTCTGGACACGTTTGGCCATATATTTTGTCAAAATAAATTTGGATTTTATTTGACATACACATGATTGGCTATAGATTTTATTTATATTTTGGCGTAATCCCAAATTCCAAAACTCAAAACCCAAACCAGCTCAACAGTTATTTTGGGCCAAAATATTTATAAACACAAATAATATATTTTTCCAAAATAAATTTAAAAAATATGTTTGGAAATGTATGTCCAAACGCGTTTTTATCTTTAAATCAACTTGACCCAAACCAAATTTTTCAAAACGAATTTGTAAATCTATAGCCAAACACTAGCATTAATATTTCTTTATGTGAAATTATGTATAAATACAATTTTAACTTTAAATTTTTTTCCCCATAAAATGTTATTCGCACCACCAGTTGATGAGTTGATGTTCATCATTACTAACGAGGAGTTATTTTTATAGTAGAATGTATTTTCTCCAATATATCACGCAGCCTGTCTTGTCAATTTATCCGTGATTGTTTGGTGCTGGTCATACGACAACATTAACAAATCCTAGAAGTTTGTTATACACATAGTCGATTATATTTAATATTTATTTTTATTAGTTATATATATAAATTATGTAAAATTATATACATATTGTTTGACTCAAAATGTTAATGAGCATTATGAATTCAAAACAATCAATGTAAATGATGGGTCAATCATAGCAAATCGTAACACATCTGAAATTTAACAAGAGACAGATAATGGAAATACTTGTATTGGGAATAAAAAATATTGGTGATCTTTATTCATGATAATAGAGTAGTCTGCCTCTCCATGAAGAGGTTCAGATCTTTACAATCATGTTTCATTCGATCTACCTTTTTTCTATTTTTTGTCTTGGGTTCCCACTCTCTGTTTTACTCTGTATTTTTAGAGCCCCCATGGGAAGAGAGTGGAACCGCTTCTCCTGATTCCTCCTTTTGTATTTATAGGCATTGCTGTAAGAGTTGACCTTTTGAGGATCGGGCACACATTAGGAAGTTATTTCGGACGTATCCGATGAGTCGCGACCTCGGTAGACGTTTTAGGCGAATACGGATAGCATCCTCAATCGAAGTGATCTCGACGCTTATTACGCTTGCGTCAGTTGAAAGGAACGATCGTTCGTATTGATTGTTGTGGAATCGAATTATGACCCATACATTTAGTCCCTCCGCCTATCATGGTCGCCTCGAGGTCGAACCTGATGAGCGGATGTTAATGGCCGAGGAGTGAGCTCTTTTTGGGCGAGAGGGAGAGTGACAACCGCTCGTGATGAGATCGTGGCGTCTCCTTACTTCTTCCTCTCGTATAATGAGGGTCCGACCTCGTATACGAGTATTGCTAGCGAAGGGAAAAGGTCGGTACGCCGTAATCGTAAATTAGGATACGTTTTGTCCATACGGACTTTGAGGGCGTAGGCTCTAATCGCCCCGGGTGGTAAGTTGTCCATTTTTTCGTAGTGATTGAGGCAACGACCGTGACTTGAACAAATGCGTTACGGCCTTAATCGTGGTGGCGGCTATTTCGGCAGAATCGAACCGTCTTTCGACGGTTGGATTATGAATTTAATGGCTCCTGTCGGTTTTCCCGAGAGTTGATTTCGTCGCCTATAAAATGGTTTAGGATACTTGATTCTTAACATTCTCTGGTTCATTTGCAGCTGTTATTTCTTGTGAACTTCAAAGATTCTTTCTTCTCTGTGAAACGCTCTTACTCGTTCTTAGTTGAATCCAACATTATTCTTTTAATCTTCAAGCAACTTTGATCAATGGAGGGTTCTTCCTCCCGTGAAGTTCTTCCGACGGTGGCACTGGTTAACCCTCTGGTGATTGAGGGATTGTCTCCGGTGCTCGGGGATGACGGGTAAAATGAAATTGAGAGGGCTCCACTGGTAGATAAAATTCTTCCTGCAGCAAGAAGTTTGGCGGTGGATTTCACCGTCGACGGTGGAGATGACCCAGTGGATGAAGCCCCGTTAATGGGGAAGTGAGTATGACCCAGTTACAGGAACAAGGGCTCGTGCCTTCCATGCTGACATTATGCTCGCCCGACCAGAGGAGAGGATCCACACCAACCATGCTGGGTACTGTATTTTTTACTCCTACCCTCTCAAGCTGGGGTTCAGGATCCCACTTCCCAACTTGGTAGTTGACTTTTGTCGATACTAAAATGTGTGCCAGGGGCAACTCACCCCGTCTCTATACAAACTTCTAGCAATGTTTCTAAAATTTTCGGAGTTAGCTGCCAAGACTATCATGCTGCAACATGTGCTCGCTCTATACGGCCCCCAGCGAGTGCGGGGGAGTATGCTCCGGATGATCCCGCGCGGCTCGAGAGGGTTGACGGCTTCTCTGGACGACGAGGTCGAACCTCGCTAGTTTGAACAATTTTTCTATATTCGGACCGGGCATTTGGTGGAACCCTCTCCAAGATTCCCGGAAACGTGGAATTATAGACGTAAGTTGTACTTTTTTGAGCAATAGGATTGACTCTTTTCCTCTTCTTATTTTCGGATAGTCATTGTTTTCGTTATCATTTCTGTAGCTGACAGGTCACCTCCGTCTCTATTCATCGGTTTGCGCAGATGGCTCGAAGTCGTTGTCCCGCACACTAAGGGGGTCCGTTCATGGACGTCTTTTTTAGGAAATATGGGGGGGGGGGGCAGCTGTAGGTAAGAGGTTTGCACTCCCTGTGTATGATTTGTTCAGATTTTCAATATAACCTGGGGCTGACCCAGTCCTTTGCCTGTAGGAAGGGTGTACCGAGGTAGAGCTCCTCAGTTGGCATTTCGGCGGCCTGGTGCGACTGCCAAGTTTTTTGCTGCACCAGTGCCGAGCCAGGTGCCCAGGGCCACATCGGCCGAGTCTTCCGCGATGCCGTCTCCTTCACGTCCCTTAATTTGTGACGGAGGTCCGTCGGGGACTGTTCTCCCATGAGACGGCTCGTCTTCTTGTGATGAGGAGGATAGGCCTTTTGTCAGCCGCAAGATTATTTCCCCCGGCTCCGTCAGCAGTGGCTCGACCTGCTCCTCTCATTGTGATAAACGTGGATTCCCCCCCCCCCTCGGGGGTAAGGGAGGATGCGGACGCGACGCATGCTCCAGACAACGGGCCAGGAGGAGATGAGGCCAGGCTCGAGGGGATCGAGAGGGAGGTGTCGCCCCTACTGCTCAATCTTCCACTCATGTGGTTGATTTGGGGGAGCCTTCTTGGGTGGTCATGGACATTGGCGGTTCGAGAACTCCTTCGACGGAAGTGGCGGCGATGGGAGAGGGCTCTACGTCTAACTCTGATTTGGACTCTAATGATGTCCATATGTTTCGTGACGGGATCACGAATGCGGCGGTCAATCCGGATTGGAGGCCGCGCATAGTTGAAATTCATGTGAACGGGAATTTGCTGTTGTAGGACTCTACTTTGGTGGCGCTGCTTGGTCAGCTATGTTCTGCAGTTGAGAACGAGTCGTTGAGGGGGTGCCAGATATTAATTTGAAGAACGAGGTAGCAGTGATGGGAATGAGGGTAAGTATTCCAGGGTGATTGCTTGCTTGATTGCTATTTATTTTCCTGTTTATTTTTTTGCAAGCTTCCGTAACCCTGTCTGACCCCTCATTTTTCATTTTGCAGTCACTTTTTTTTGTTGCAGGTGGAGAGCTTTCATCGGGCCAATGTTCGGTCCGGGGTGCTTTTACGCGTACTGAATAAGTTTGTTTTTCTGAAGGAGTCGTCATTTTCTATCAGGAACGCTATGTCATTTCAATCCCGATGTATTTCGGATGCTTGAAGGCTGAAAGGTGTCGCCGTTACCGGAACAAGTGCATGGAGCTTAGAGAGCGTCTAAGAACTGATCCTCGTAATCGGGCGTTAGTTGAAGAATTGGCAAGGCGGGAGTTGTAGACAAACCAGGCGCTTGGTCGTATAGGGGCCTTAAAGGATCAGTTGCGTCGGATGAGTGACGAACTCGAGGCTGGGAAGAGAGCTTCCTTAGAGTGTGAGCGCTTACGCTTGACCAAGGTGACAAAAGTTACCTCGAAATGGAGTGGGAAAGTTGCGGCGCTGGAAGGAGAAGTGGCCGCTTTAAGCGGAGGTTGGCCAAAGCCTCGGCCCGGGCGAACAAAATGCAGGGGGTAATCCGTGCTAATGATTCCCAGTTGTTGTTGGTGAGAGCTGTTGCCGCCTTTAGGGAGAGCAGCCTTGAGGAGCGGAATAGGGTCCTAGAATGGGGCGCTCAGGACGCAGCGGGGAAAATCGCACTTCTGGAGGAGGAAAATAGGCGCATCCAAGAGCAATTCGCCTTTATGGGTGGCTTCCGTGAGGTTTGGGTTTATTCTGAGGCCCAACGAGATATATACAGGCACCTGTTCTGTAACGACCCGACCGGTCGTTTTAGAAAATTACGCCCCTATCCCTAATTTAACTGTTCCCCTAAGTTCATTTCTGCTATTGTGGGTTGCCGGGAGAGTCGGTTCCGAAAATTTGAGCATTTTGGGACACTTAGTCCCTAAATAAGAGCTTTGAAACTAGAAAACGGTCCGTAGCCGGAACAGTGTTAAGACGATCTCGGAACGGAAATCCGATGGTTCCATTAGCTCCGTTAGGTGATTTCGGGGTTAGGAGCGCGTTCGGAATGTATTTTGGAGGTCCGTAGCTCAATTAGGCTTGAAATGCCGAAAGTTGAAATTTTGGCGAATCCGATCGATAGGTGAGATTTTGATCCGGGGGTCGGAATGGAATTCCGACAATTTCTGTAGCTTCGTTATGTGATTTTGGATATGTCCGCAAATTTTCAGGTCATTCGGACGTCGTTTGGTCGGGTTTTTGATCGAATGTGCAATTCGGAAAGTTTTAAGAAATTTAGGCTTGAATTCGATGTGAATTATGGGATTTGATGTTGTTAGACGTGTTTTGAGGATTTGAGCAAGGTCGAATAAAGTATTAAGATGTGTTGGTACGTTTGGATGAGGTCCCGGGGGCCTCGGGGTGATTTCGGATGGTTAAACGGGAGAAAAATATGGAAAATTGCAGAAACTAGTGCACTGCTTTCTGTTGTTTCCGCTCCTGCGGAATTATGGGCGCAGGAGCGGGTGCGCTGAAGCGGACCAGGAGCGCAGAAGCGCTGGGCACCGCAGAAGCGGAGCATTTTCCGCTGAAGCGGAATCGCGGAAGCGTACAGGGAGCCGCAGAAGCGGCCATCGCAGAAGCGGAAGGGAGCCGCTTAGGCGAGCCCGCAGAGGCGGACGCCTAGTCGCAGAAGCGGAAATATCCGCAGGAGCGATCGAGTCTCCGCAGAAGTGGACGCGTAGAAGCGGAAAATATTCCGCAGAAGCGAAAATCGCTGTAAGTAAGTGTATCAGAAGTTAGAAAATTTCAGAAACATTTTTAACATTTGGGGGTCTCGGCTTAAGGGCGATTTTGGGCGATTTTGAGGAGAAAATCAAGGGAAATCATCAGGTAATCAACTATGAACTCATATTATGATTAGTATTGATAATATTACGCAATTATATCATGAAAATGGAGGAATTTGGGGTAATTTATGGAGGATTTAGCCCTAGTCTTGGACTTTAGAAAATCAAGGTTTTGAGTGGGCAAACGGAGTCCGATTTTGGTAAACTTCATATGCATAGACTCGTATTGAAACAAGGGTTCCGAATATATAACTTTCGTGAATTTCCGTTAAGCGTACCGAAAGTCGGGTTTTGGCAACTTGTGGGTTTTTGGTGATTTTTGAGTTAATTTGATTGGGTAATGCCCAATTGGCCTATTTTGATGTGATTCTATTGATTTTTATCAGATTCTACTCTTGTGGAGGCCGACATTCGTGGCAAGAGGGTTATTACTTAGCGGTTTTGTACCGGAATTGAGGTAAGTGGCTTGTCTAACCTCGTGTGGGGGAACTTTCACCCCTAGGATATTATGTGATAGTTTAAATGCCTTGTACGCGAGGTGACGGGCGTGTACATGCGCTGGTTGTTGTAACACACACTTTACTTGAATTGTCCGATTTGTGATATTCCTGCTCTTAGCTGATATAAGCGTTACCATTACCCGGTAGTACTTAGAAAAGCATGATTAACTAGGATTCAACATGTTTAATTGTCTAGTTGATTTACTTGGACTCTTGATAAATTGTTGGCACTGATTTCGGTGAAGTTGTAATTTAACATATTATGTTCTCTCTGTGTGTTTTCTTATTTGATGTGTTGGTGGACTGCGGGTTCAATTCCCGGAGATCCCAGGGCTGTGGGTTCGATTTCCAGAGACCCGTATTGGCTGTGCTTGTGGACTGCGGGTTCGATTCCCGGAGACCCAGGGCTGTGGGTTCGATTCCCAGAGACCCGGCGTGATATTGGTAGGGACTACGGGTTCGATTCCCGAGATCCCGAGTTATTGGTAGGGACTACGGGTTCGATTCCCGAGATCCTGAGTTATTGGTAGGGACTACGGGTTCGATTCCCGAGATCCTGAGTTATTGATTATTTATTGAGATATGGGCTGCGGGTTCGATTCCCGGAGACCCAGAGGTACTGAGAATGGGACTGTGGGTTCAATTCCCACAGATCCTGGATTTGTTTATTCGAGTTGGTTATTTGTTGTTAGCTTAATCGTAGACAGTTGCAGTAATTATCATAATGTTGTTATTTCGGAAAATTATTATCATATAAACTGTTTATTTTGTTTTCATCATTATATTATTGTTTTTCTCAGTAGGGCCCTGACCTACCTCGTCACTACTCCATCGAGGTTAGGCTTGGCACTTACTGAGTACCGCCGTGGTGTACTCATGCTACTCTTCTGCACACTTTTGTTGTGCAGATCCAGGTACATCAGAGCAGGCTCGTATTAGGTGATTCTGCAGCTTTCTGGGAGACTTCGAGGTATGATCTGCTACGTCCGCGGATCCGGAGGCTTTCCCTTGTATTCTAGTATTTCTAGTTGGCATTTTCTTCATTTCGTTGTTAGATACTCTTTACACATAGAGCCACAGTTGTATTTCTCTTTTAGTCTGTGTTACCGTGGGGTTCCGGATCTTGGTAGTGTTTATTTATTGTGTGACGGATGTATGTGCCAAGTGGCACGGATTACATATCTTTTATGTTATTTTCCGATGTTTCTTATTTAAGTAATTATAATTTATAGATTCCGCAACGTGTTAGGCTTACCTAGTCGTGGGGACTGGGTGCCATCACGACATGTTCACAATTGGTGAACTAGGGTCGTGACAAGTTGGTATCCGAGCTCTAGGTTCATAGGAGTCACGGGACACAGACCGGTTACTTAGAGTCTCGCTGATCGATACGGAGACGTCTGTATTTATCTACGAGGGGCTATGTAACCGTTTAGGAAACTCTTCATTTCTTTTGGATTCCTTGTCGTGCGACATTTTTGGCATCAAAAAAAAATCTAAACTATTGATTTCTATTCTCTCACAGGATGGTGAGGACACGAGCTAACCGCGATGATCAGGTACCCGCGCCCCCGTTGCTGCCGTCGGAGGCCGGGGCCGAGGTAGAGGACGAGGACGCGCCCGAGGTGCAGCCACGACACCCTCGCGCGCCGCCGCCGAGGTGCCACCGGTGGACCAGGTTGGAGCGCGGGCACCGGTACACCGACTACGACCTGCTACTACTCCGAGCACTACGAGAGACCCCGGCTCGGTTCATGAGCATGTATACCACTTTAGCCCACGCAGGACTGCTTCCTCTTGTTGCAGCTACATCTCAGGGCCGGGGAGGGGCCCAGACTCCCGTAGCCGTTACACCGGAGCAGCGTGTGCCGGTGGGACATGTTCCGGATGTTTTGGTTATGCCTCCCGCCGCCCCAAAGCACAACCGGGAGGTGGACCAGCCGCCTCCGAGGACGAGCGGCGTAGATTGGAGAGGTTCGAGAAATATGACCCTCCGGTGTTTAGTGGTCTGGTTTCGGATGATGCATTGGGTTTTCTAGAGAGTGTCATCGTATTCTTCGTACTATGGGGATTGTGGAGACCAGCGAGGTTTCCTTCACCTGCTTTTCAGTCTCGCGGGGCCGCTTATGATTGGTGGCGCACGTATGAGTTGGATAGTCCGGAGAAGTCTGCTTCATTGACTTGGACGCAGTTTTCGGATCTATTTTTGAGGGAGTTTGTTCCACAGCGAGCCTTAGGGATTCTTGGCGCTCGGAGTTTGAGTGGTTGCGACGGGGCTCCGTGTCAGTATCGGAGTATGCCATCGGTCTCACCCGTCCGGCCGGGCATGCACCGGCCTCGGTGGCCACGGTTCGGGAGAGAGTGCGGAGATTTATCGAGGGCCCGATTCCGCCTATCCGATCCAGCATGGCCGGAGAGTTGGAGACGGATATATCTTATCAGCAGGCAGTTAGCATTGCCGGGAGGATCGAGAGTATGCTCCCAGAGAGCGTGGAGATAGAGAGGCCAAGAGGTCTCGTGAGTCGGGCCATTTCTCCGGTGCCCGCACTTCAGCAGGCGGTCGTTTTGGCAGGGGATATTCCGGTCGTCCGGTTCACTCAGCATTGCCCGCAGCCGGTAGCACTCCAGGTCTTCCAGCACCACATGAGCCTTATTATGCTCCCCCAGTTTCCAGTGCACCTCCTGCGCGGGGTCCTTCCAGGGGTCAGACTAGTGGGGCTGAGGCCGGTCAGTCACAGCCACCGCGTCCTCACAGATCTTGTTTTGAGTGCGGGGATACTCACCACCTGGTTAGGGAGTGCCCCAGGTGCAGGAGAGGAGCCCCTCATCAGTCATCACAGCATCTGCGTGGTTCTCAGGGCCAGCAGGCTATCATTCCAGCCCCAGCTGCCACTCCACCTGCCCAGCCAGCCAGGGGCGGGGGTCAGGGTTCTAGAGGCCGCCCTCGAGAGGGGGGACAGGCCAGATTCTATGCTATTCCTGATCGCGCTGCGGCTGTTGCATCTGACTCTATTATCACAGGTATTATTCTGGTTAGTCACAGGGAGGCATCGGTTCTATTCGACCCTGGTTCCACTTTTTCATATGTGTCTTCTTACTTTGCTTCTCATCTGGGTGTGCCTCGGGATTCTTTGAGTGCCCCCATTTATGTTTCCACTCCGGTGGGTGATTCTTTGGCGGTGGACCGCGTATATCGGTCGTGTTTGATTACCATTTGTGATTTTGAGACCGGAGCGGATCTATTGTTGCTTGGGATGGTCGATTTTGATATTATTCCGGGCATGGACCGGTTGTCGCCCCATTATGCTATTCTTGATTGTCACGCCAAGACCGTGACGCCGGCTATGCCAGGCATTCCACGTATTGAGTGGAGTGGTACTCTAGATCACACCCCTAGCCGTGTTATTTCTTTTCTCAGAGCTCAGCGTATGGTTGAGAAGGGGTGTGCTGCTTATCTTGCCTATGTGCGGGACGTCAGTGTTGATACTCCCTCCATTGATTCTGTTCATGTGGTACGTGACTTTGCTGATGTATTTCCAGCCGATCTTCCGGGCATGCCGCCCGACAGAGACATTGACTTTGCTATTGACTTGTTGCCGGGCACTCAGCCCATTTCTATTCCACCGTACCGTATGGCTCCTCCTGAATTAAAGGAGTTGAAGGATCAGTTACAGGAGTTATTAGGCAAGGGTTTTATTCGACCCAGTGTTTCGCCTTGGGGTGCTCCCGTATTGTTTGTGAAGAAAAAGGACGGTTCTATGCGTATGTGTATTGACTATCGTCGGCTGAATAAGGTTACAGTGAAGAACCGGTATCCTTTGCCCCGTATTGATGATTTATTTGACCAGTTACAGGGCGCACATGTGTTTTCTAAGATTGATTTGCGCTCCGGGTATCACCAGCTGAAGATTCGGGAGCCAGATATCCCGAAGACTGCCTTCAGGACCCGGTATGGTCACTATGAGTTCCTCGTGATGTCTTTTGGGTTGACTAATGCCCCAGCAGCATTTATGCATTTGATGCACGGTGTGTTCAGGCCTTATCTGGACTCGTTCGTGATTGTCTTCATTGATGATATTCTAGTATATTCTCGGAGCCGGGAAGAGCACGAGCAGCATTTGAGGATAGTGCTTCAGATCCTGAGGGAGAAGCACCTTTATGCCAAGTTCTCTAAATGTGAATTTTGGTTGAGTTCTGTGGCATTTTTGGGCCACGTGGTGTCGAGTGATGGTATTCGAGTAGATCCAAGGAAGGTGGAGGCCGTGCAGAGTTGGCCCAGACCCTCCTCCGCTACTGAGATACGCAGTTTCCTTGGTTTGGCGGGCTACTACCGTCGTTTCGTAGAGGGGTTCTCTTCGATTGCAGCACCTATGACTAGATTGACCCAAAAGGGTGCCCCTTTTCAGTGGACAAACGAGTGTGAGGCGAGCTTTCAGAAGCTCAAGACAGCCTTGACTTCGGCCCCTATATTGATGTTGCCTACAGGTTCGGGGTCCTATACCGTATATTGTGATGCCTCACGAGTTGGACTCGGTGCGGTATTGATGCAGGACGGTAAGGTGATTGCCTACGCGTCGAGACAACTGAAGGTGCATGAGAAGAATTACCCTGTTCATGATTTGGAGCTAGCTGCCATTGTTCACGCCTTAAAAATTTGGCGTCATTATTTATATGGGGTTCCTTGTGAGATCTACACTGATCACCGGAGCTTGCAGCACTTGCTTAAGCAGAAGGACCTGAATATGCGTCAGAGGAGATGGTTGGAACTACCGAAGGACTATGATATTACTATTCTCTATCATCCGGGCAAGGCTAATGTGGTTGCTGATGCCTTGAGTCGTCGGGCAGAGAGTTTGGGGAGTTTGGCATATCTACCAGCTTCGGAGAGGCCTATGGCGATGGATGTTCAGGCTTTGGCCAGGCAGTTGGTTAGACTGGATCTTTCGGAGCCCAGCCGGGTTCTAGCTTGTGTGGTTTCTCGGTCTTCTCTATTTGACCGCATCGGGGAGCGTCAGTTCGACGACCCTCATTTGCTTGTCCTTCAGGATAGAGTTCGGCGTGGTGATGCTCGGGATGTTACCATCGGGGATGATGGAATTATGAGGATGCAGGGGCGTATCTGTGTGCCCAATGTAGATGATCTTCGAGAGCTGATTCTAGCAGAGGCCCATAGTTCGCGGTATTCCATCCATCCGGGTGCCGCGAAGATGTATCAGGACTTGAAACAACATTACTGGTGGAGGCGGATGAAGAGGGATATAGTTGATTATGTTTCTAGATGCCTCAACCGCCAGCAGGTGAAGTATGAGCATCAGCGCCCGGGTGGATTGATGCAGCGGATTGAGATTCCAGAGTGGAAATGGGAGCGCATCACCATGGACTTTGTATCTGGGCTTCCACGGACTATTAGGAAGTTTGATTCTATTTGGGTTATTGTGGATCGGTTGACCAAGTCCGCCCATTTTATACCGGTGAGCACTACTTATTCATCGGAGCGACTGGCGGAGATCTATATCAAGGAGATAGTTCGGCTGCATGGTATTCCAGTTTCCATCATTTCAGATAGAGGCACCCAGTTCACTTCACGGTTCTGGAGAGCTGTACAGCAGGAGTTAGGTACTCGGGTGGAGCTGAGCACAGCATTTCACCCCCAGACTGATGGGCAGTCCGAGCGCACTATTCGGATTTTGGAGGATATGCTCCGTGCGTGCGTGATTGAGTTTGGAGGTTCATGGGATCACTTCTTGCCACTGGCGGAGTTTGCTTATAACAACAGCTACCAGTCTAGTATTCAGATGGCACCGTACGAGGCCCTATATGGTAGGAGGTGCGGGTCTCCCGTGGGTTGGTTTGACCCGGGCGAGGCCAGGTTGCTAGGTACTGATATGGTTCAGGATGCTATGGACAAGGTCAAGGTGATTCAGGACAGACTTCGTGCGGCCCAGTCTAGACAGAAGAGTTATGCGGACAAGAAGGTTCGCGATGTGGCTTTTATGGCGGGTGAGCGGGTTCTGCTTCGAGTCTCGCCCATGAAGGGCGTTATGAGGTTTGGGAAGAAAGGGAAGCCTGAGTCCTAGATTTATTGGCCCTTTTGAGATTTTGAGGCGTGTTGGGGAGGTTGCTTATGAGTTGGCCTTACCTCCAGCCTAGCCGGAGTTCACCCCGTATTTCATGTCTCCATGCTCCGGAGATACCATGGCGACCCGTCGCACGTATTGGATTTCACATCTGTTCAGCTAGACAAGGATCTTTCTTATGTTGAGGAGCCAGTAGCCATTCTAGACAGGCAAGTCAGAAAGCTAAGGTCAAAGAACATCGCTTCGGTAAAGGTTCAGTGGCGGGGCCAGCCGGTCGAGGAGGCGACTTGGGAGACCGAGCAGGATATGCGCGGCCAGTACCCTCATCTTTTCACTACTCCAAGTATGTTTTCTATGCTCGTTCGAGGACGAACGAATCTTTAAGTATGGGAAGATGTAACGACCCGACCGGTCGTTTTAGAAAATTACGCCCCTATCCCTAATTTAACTGTTCCCCTAAGTTCATTTCCGCTATTGTGGGTTGCCGGGAGAGTCGGTTCCGAAAATTTGAGCATTTTGGGACACTTAGTCCCTAAATAAGAGCTTTGAAACTAGAAAACGGTCCGTAGCCGGAACAGTGTTAAGACGATCTCGGAACGGAAATCCGATGGTTCCATTAGCTCCGTTAGGTGATTTCGGGGTTAGGAGCGCGTTCGGAATGTATTTTGGAGGTCCGTAGCTCAATTAGGCTTGAAATGCCGAAGGTTGAAATTTTGGCGAATCCGATCGATAGGTGAGATTTTGATCCGGGGTCGGAATGGAATTCCGACAATTTCGTAGCTTCGTTATGTGATTTTGGATATGTCCGCAAATTTTCAGGTCATTCGGACGTCGTTTGGTCGGGTTTTTGATCGAATGTGCAATTCGGAAAGTTTTAAGAAATTTAGGCTTGAATTCGATGTGAATTATGGGATTTGATGTTGTTAGACGTGTTTTGAGGATTTGAGCAAGGTCGAATAAGGTATTAAGATGTGTTGGTACGTTTGGATGAGGTCTCGGGGGCCTCGGGGTGATTTCGGATGGTTAAACGGGAGAAAAATATGGAAAATTGCAGAAACTAGTGCACTGCTTTCTGTTGTTTCCGCTCCTGCGGAATTATGGGCGCAGGAGCGGGTGCGCTGAAGCGGACCAGGAGCGCAGAAGCGCTGGGCACCGCAGAAGCGGAGCATTTTCCGCCGAAGCGGAATCGCGGAAGCGTACAGGGAGCCGCAGAAGCGGCCATCGCAGAAGCGGAAGGGAGCCGCTTAGGCGAGTCCGCAGAGGCGGACGCCTAGTCGCAGAAGCGGAAATATCCGCAGGAGCGATCGAGTCTCCGCAGAAGCGGACGCGTAGAAGCGGAAAATATTCCGCATAAGCGAAAATCGCTGTAAGTAAGTGTATCAGAAGTTAGAAAATTTCAGAAACATTTTTAACATTTGGGGGTCTCGGCTTAAGGGCGATTTTGGGCGATTTTGAGGAGAAAATCAAGGGAAATCATCAGGTAATCAACTATGAACTCATATTATGATTAGTATTGATAATATTACGCAATTATATCATGAAAATGGAGGAATTTGGGGTAATTTATGGAGGATTTAGCCCTAGTCTTGGACTTTAGAAAATCAAGGTTTTGAGTGGGCAAACGGAGTCCGATTTTGGTAAACTTCATATGCATAGACTCGTATTGAAACAAGGGTTCCGAATATATAACTTTCGTGAATTTCCGTTAAGCGTACCGAAAGTCGGGTTTTGGCAACTTGTGGGTTTTTGGTGATTTTTGAGTTAATTTGATTGGGTAATGCCCAATTGGCCTATTTTGATGTGATTCTATTGATTTTTATCAGATTCTACTCTTGTGGAGGCCGACATTCGTGGCAAGAGGGTTATTACTTAGCGGTTTTGTACCGGAATTGAGGTAAGTGGCTTGTCTAACCTCGTGTGGGGGAACTTTCACCCCTAGGATATTATGTGATAGTTTAAATGCCTTGTACGCGAGGTGACGGGCGTGTACATGCGCTGGTTGTTGTAACACACACTTTACTTGAATTGTCCGATTTGTGATATTCCTGCTCTTAGCTGATATAAGCGTTACCATTACCCGGTAGTACTTAGAAAAGCATGATTAACTAGGATTCAACATGTTTAATTGTCTAGTTGATTTACTTGGACTCTTGATAAATTGTTGGCACTGATTTCGGTGAAGTTGTAATTTAACATATTATGTTCTCTCTGTGTGTTTTCTTATTTGATGTGTTGGTGGACTGCGGGTTCAATTCCCGGAGATCCCAGGGCTGTGGGTTCGATTTCCAGAGACCCGGAGTGATATTGTTTGTGGACTGCGGGTTCGATTCCCGGAGACCTAGGGCTGTGGGTTCGATTCCCAGAGACCCGGCGTGATATTGGTAGGGACTACGGGTTCGATTCCCGAGATCCTGAGTTATTGGTAGGGACTACGGGTTCGATTCCCGAGATCCTGAGTTATTGGTAGGGACTACGGGTTCGATTCCCGGAGATCCTGAGTTATTGAGATATTATTGAGACATGGGCTGCGGGTTCGATTCCCGGAGACCCAGAGGTACTGAGAATGGGACTGTGGGTTCAATTCCCACAGATCCTGGATTTGTTTATTCGAGTTGGTTATTTGTTGTTAGCTTAATCGTAGACAGTTGCAGTAATTATCATAATGTTGTTATTTCGGAAAATTATTATCATATAAACTGTTTATTTTGTTTTCATCATTATATTATTGTTTTTCTCAGTAGGGCCCTGACCTACCTCGTCACTACTCCATCGAGGTTAGGCTTGGCACTTACCGAGTACCGCCGTGGTGTACTCATGCTACTCTTCTGCACACTTTTGTTGTGCAGATCCAGGTACATCAGAGCAGGCTCGTATTAGGTGATTCTGCAGCTTTCTGGGAGACTTCGAGGTATGATCTGCTACGTCCGCGGATCCGGAGGCTTTCCCTTCTATTCTAGTATTTCTAGTTGGCATTTCTTCATTTCGTTGTTAGATACTCTTTACACATAGAGCCACAGTTGTATTTCCCTTTTAGTCCGTGTTACCGTGGGGTTCCGGATCTTGGTAGTGTTTATTTATTGTGTGACGGATGTATGTGCCAAGTGGCACGGATTACATATCTTTTATGTTATTTTCCGTTGTTTCTTATTTAAGTATTTATAACTTATAGATTCCGCAACGTGTTAGGCTTACCTAGTCGTGGGGATGGGTGCCATCACGACATGTTCACAATTGGTGAACTAGGGTCGTGACATGTTCGAAGCCGACATCATTTCTGAAGCGGTTTTCGAAGGGGCGTATCAGAGGGCGCGGGAGGCTCATGTGGAATGCGGTTTTGATGCTGCGACACCTGGTATTGACGATGGTGCTGGTGGGAGTTTGGCGGGAGCTGGCAACGATATGGGAACTTTGGGTGATGGCGAAGGCAGAACAGGCGATGACGCGGCGAGGGCAGGAGACGATGCGACTGGCGTAGGCGACGGTGCCGATGGGCCCGAGTGAAAATAAATGATAGGCTGATGATTTTGTTTTACGATTGTTGCCGTATATTGTTGTTTCTCCTTTTTCTGCTTTGTTTTGTTGTTGTATTTTTGGATAATATTTGGATTGGTGTGGACGGGCGTGGCCCGTAATTGTTCCTTTGAATTAAGGGGGAATTTCCCTTTTCGTGTTGCTCGATTACTGCTTGTTTTATTTGTGCTTCCCCCCCAGTTTGACTGTTGTTGAGAATTCGTTGATTAATTCGAGTCGAGGGCTCGTAGACCGAGTACTGATTCAACTATGGTAGAATTAATTCGGCGAAGGCTCATGGCCTGAGTCCTAGTTCAACTGTTGTTAAACATTCGTTGAGTAATTCGAGTCGAGGGCTCGTAGCCCGAGTACTGACTCAACTATGGTTGAATTAATTCGGCGAAGGCTCATGGCCTGAGTCCCAGTTCAACAGTCGTTGAACATTCGTTGATCAATTTGAGTCGAGGGCTCGTAGCCCGAGTACTGATTCAACTATGGTTGAATTAATTCGGCGAAAGCTCCTGGCCTGAGTCCCAGTTCAACTGTTGTTGAACATTCATTGAGCAATTTGAGTCGAGGGCTCGTAGCCCGAGTACTGATTCAACTATGGTTGAATTAATTCGGCGAAGGCTCATTGCCTGAGTCCCAGTTCAACTGTTGTTGAACATTCGTTGAGCAATTTGAGTCGAGGGCTCGTAGCCCGAGTACTGATTCAACTATGGTTGAATTAATTCGGCGATGGCTCATGGCCTGAGTCCCAGTTCAACTGTTTTTGAACATTCGTTGAGCAATTTGAGTCGAGGGCTCGTAGCCCGAGTACTGATTCAACTATGGTTGAATTAATTCGGCGAAGGCTCATGGCCTGAGTCCCAATTCAACAGTTGTTGAACGTTCGTTGATCAATTTGAGTCGAGGGCTCGCAACCCTAGTGCTGATTCAACTATGGATGAATTAATTCGGCGAAGGATCATGGCCTCAGTCCCAGTTTAACTCTTGTTGAACATTCGTTGAGCAATTTGAGTAGAGGGCTCGTATCCCGAGTATTGATTCAACTATGGTTGAATTAATTCAGGAAAGGCTCATGGCCTGAGTCCCAGTTCAACTATTGTTGAATGTTTGTTGATCAATTTGAGTCGAGGGTTCGTAGCACGAGTACTGATTTAACTATGGTTGAATTAATTCGGCGAAGGCTCATGGCCTGAGTCTCAGTTCAACTGTTATTGAACATTCGTTGAGCAATTTGAGTCGAGGGCTCAAAGCCCGAGTACTGATTCAACTATGGTTGAATTAATTCGGCAAAGGCTCATGGCCTGAGTTCGAGTTCAACCGTTGTTGAATATTCATTGAGAAATTTGAGTCGAGGGCTCGTAGCCCGAGTACTGATTCAACTATGGTTAAATTAATTCGGCGAAGGCTCATGGCCTGAGTCCCAGTTCAACTGTTGTTGAACGTTCGTTGAGCAATTTGAGTCGAGGGCTCGTAGCCCGAGTACTGATTCAACTATGGTTGAATTAATTTGGCGAGGGCTCATGGCCTGAGTCCAAGTATAACTGTTGCTGAAAGTTCGTTGATCAATTTAAGTCGAGGGCTCGTAGCCTAAGTACTGATTCAACTATGGTTGAATTAATTCGGCGAAGGCTCATGGCCTGAGTCCCAGTTTAACTGTTGTTGAACGTTCATTGATCAATTTGAGTCGAAGGGCTTGTAGCTCGAGTATTGATTCAACTATGGTTGAATTAATTCGGAGAAGGCTCATGGCCTGAGTCCCAGTTCAACTGTTGTTGAATGTTCGTTGATCAATTTGAGTCGAGGGCTCGTAGCTCGAGTACTGATTCAACTATGGTTGAATTAATTCGGTAAAGGCTCATGGCCTGAGTCCCAGTTCAACTGTTGTTGAACATTCGTTGAGCAATTTGAGTCGAGGGCTCGTAGCATGAGTACTGATTCAACTATGGTTGAATTAATTCGGCGAAGGATCATGGCCTGAGTCCCAGTTCAACTGTTGTTGAACGTTCATTGATCAATTTGAGTCGAGGGCTCGTAGCCCGAGTACTGATTCAACTATGGTTGAATTAATTCAGCAAAGGCTCATGGCCTGAGTCCCAGTTCAACTGTTGTTGAACGTCCGTTGATCAATGAGTGGAGGGATTGTAGTCCGAGTACTGATTCAACTATGGTTGAATTAATTCGACGAAGGCTCATGGCCTGAGTCTCAGTTCAACTGTTGTTGAACATTCGTTGGGTAGTTTGAGTCGTGGGCTCGTAGCCCGCATTCTTGCGTGCGGACGAGATGAATTAGGGTTGTTCTGATTGGGTTTTTCTCCCTTTTCTCAGTGTTTTCCCTTTGTTTCTGATTTCAGGAAGAGCTACGCGATCTTACTAGGAAATCCCCACAGACGGCGCTAAATTGTTTGACTCAAAATGTTAATGAGCATTTATGAATTCAAAACAATCTATGTAAATGAAGGGCCAATCATAGTAAGTCGTAACACATCTGAAATTTAACAAGAGACAAGATAATGGAAATACTTGTATTGGGAACAAAAAATATTGGTGATCTGTATTTATGATAATAGAATAGTCTGCCTCTCCATAAAGAGGTTCAGATCTTTACAATCATGTTTCATTCGATCTACCTTTTTCTGTATTTTGTCTTGGGTTCCCACTCTGTGTTTTACTCTGTATTTTTAGAGCCTCCATAGGGAGAGAGTGGAACCCCTTCTCATGATTCCTCCTTTTGTATTTATAGGCATTTCTGTAACAGTTGACCATTTGGGGATCGGGCCCACATTAGGAGGTTATTTTGGACGTATCCGATGAGTCGCGACCTCGACAGACGTTTAGGCGAATACGGATAGCATCCTCAATCGAAGCTATCTCGGCGCTTATTACACTTGCGTCAGTTGAAAGGAACGATTGGTCGTATTGATTGTTGTGGAATTGAATTATTATCCATACACATATTATATTTCCACCGACTATTTTTAGCTTAAAATGTTGGGTGGGCGGATATTTGTCTTTCTTCTATATATGCTAGCTATTTTTGTTGTGAAATATATATGTGTGTGTGTGTGTGTTTTGCGTGCACTTTCCATCCGTCCCCTCCCCCCCCCCCCCAAAATAGTCAAAATAATTTATTATACGCTACTTACAAGCACAATTAAGTTGAGCCGAAAAGAATAAAGTTTTCTATACGAAGGAATATAGATGATAACTATCCTACAATTTGAACTTTGAACTTGCTGCAATGAAGGAGAATGGAGTTTTCTTTATATTTGTAAAAAAAAACTATTCATTGCTTTTGGGAGATAATAGTAGATTAGCGAACAAGATAGAGAATTGGAAAATATCATAAATTAGGACTTCAATCAATAAAAAAAACATTGACTTTTAAATTTTGTATATTTCAGTTCCTTTTTAAAACTTTGAGTATAAACTAGTATTGGGAAAAAACTAATTTTTTCTAAAAAGTGACATGGCATGACATGTGGATTGGTCAAAAGGTCCACAAAATGATATTTAATTAAGAAGATGGGTTCAAAGAGAATGCGAGGAGTAGTTTAGATACATATAACATATCTAAATAAGGCATTTAAGACGGTGGACTCTTGAATATTCAAAAAAGATACGAAGTTAATGATAGGAGACACGAGAAAAGGGAAAAGTAAGTAGACACGAGCTCCGTATCAATTCAAGACATTCAAGGACAACGGATCAAAAAGCATTTAAAACATGGATCTAAAGACAGGAAGAGGTCCAAATTCAAACATTAAATACATGATACATTGAAGAATTGGTGTTTAATAGGAATGATTGTGTAACGACATATTCAATGTCATTTATTACTCATAATTATATCATTAAAGCCTAGGTTTCATTCTTCTACCTAGGATCAGCTATAAAAGGAAGAAGTTATACTATTTATATACACGATCAACTATTGAAATCACACTGAAATACATCTTTTCTTTACTATTTATTCTAGCCTATTATATTCTTTGGTCTCTTGATTATCAGTAACCCGATTTTTTCTTATTTTCTAGTTTTAATCGAAATTCCATATTTTGGTTAAACAAAACTAACTTTTAACAATTTGAGTATTAAATAAAGGAATTTCAACAAAAATTAATTTAATTTGAAACAGTCTACGGGGCTTACGCCTCACTACAAAAAAATGTGCATCAAACGTATGCCTCTTGAAACTTTCGCTCACGCCATCACACCTCGGAACGTTTTATTGTGCCTCGCACTCGCCCCGAAAATACCTTTTAAAACACTTCTCTTGACCATGAATTTCACTAAGTTGCATAGTTTATCCATTAGGCATAAAGCCGAAAAGAAAGAAGCGAGGAACACGATAAGAGGAAGTAGAAGAATAAGAAGAGTCCATAATCATAAAGGTACTAATTGGTAGTAGTAGTGGTAGTTTACATCTGTCAAATGAGCCACGTGCTATAGATTAAGTCACTCTAATTATCATGCCAATCATTAATCAAATTAGTTAAATAATGCAAAATGACCATACACTAATCACTAATGAAAACAACTTATAGAATAAGTGTTTGATTAACAAAACAATAATGGCGTATCTCACTTTTGCGGTCCATGACACCAGAAACTATTAGCTAATTAATGGAGTTGTAACTATTGCTACTACTACTGCCCCCCCCCCCCAAACCCTCACCCCAACCCAACCCATCCCCATGCCATCCCCACCCACCCCACCCACCCCACTCTTTTGATTGCTGGTCCTTTGCTACTTATATGGCCTATGGCTTCTTTTTCATCTCTTTGTATAGAAGTAAAAAAATTTGGGCTGCATGTGCAAGGGTGATCTTACAAAATTATTTTAAGGGCTCATTTAGTACGAGGGATAAGAAAAAATTTAATCCGAAATTAAATTTGAGATGAGTTTATTCCATGTTTGATTGGAATTAAATAACGGTATTAATTAATTTTGGATTAGTTATCCCTAGATTGTAAAGTTATTTTTATTCCTAAAGAAAGGTAAGTGAATAATCCCTGGATAACTAATCTCAAAATAATTAATCCTATAATAATGCAGTGGCAAAGACGATGAAACAAAGTAAATAAGAGACAAAATGGATATACAATCAGAGATATTTGGCATATAATAATTCTTGAATTATAATCTTCATGACTAATCCGTGATTCAAACGACCCAAAAGATAATTAGGAGAAAGGGTTAAAAAGAGTTTGAAATTCTTCTCTCTATGCAACTTATTGATTCAGTAAGAGGAAATTTGCTTCAAGAACTAGTTAAACATAAATTATAATACATGAATTGTTTATTTGACTTTTTTTACAAGTAAAAGTATAGGAGTAGTAACTAGTAAGCAGATAAATAGTACAAAATTTGTGTAACTAATTACGACTTGCGACTCGTAAGATCGAGAAAGAAAATACAAGAAAAGAAATAATAAAAAAATGAAGAACAAACACAGTATATGCATTAACGTTGATAAGAACGTGTCGCTTCATTTCAAATAAAAGAATCACCCCCAACTATCCTTTATAAAAAAAAAAAAAATAAAGCGGTCATTACAAATATAATTCGGGTATTTAATATAAAAACGAATTCCACAGATAATTAACCTACTAACTGCTTTTGTCAGACCCATTAAATTCTCAGTAATCAACTTTCTAGATATTTTAAATAATACTTAATCATATTTCTATTAACTATAACTGAGTAAAATTAAATAAACTAAAAGCTAACTATGCTGAGTTATCTAAGGTTGTGATTTCCCCTATTGATGGAATCTCTTCCTTTTATGTTTCGTATAGATTTGCCTAATCGTCTCTATCGATTATGAGCATTCTTACTACCGTAACTCTCTCCCGAGTAATTACGATAATTTATTAGATGCACTCTCCCGAGTTACGCTACCTGGCTTTTATTACAGTTCACTTAGATCGCACTCAAGGTTTCCTTGTCCCTAATCCCACCTTTAAACCCTCGGCTATTAATTTTTCATATACTTTGAGAGTGATGTTGTTCAACAACTACCAAAATATGCATTCTCTTCCGGGTAATATATATTAAATAAGCACAGCTAATTGAGGATCATATCAATTAACCATAACAAGAACGTTGTTGAACAAATAGAGATTAAACTGTGCAAACTATATTAACACAACAAGAAGTTCATCCCTCGACATATTCCATCAAAACCTTAAACTAAATAATTAGCTACTAATAATCGTATTCATAATAACAACAACAAAATTTATCACGAATGACGACCTCTTTGGGAGTGAACAACATTACTTTGGGAGAATTGAGTGTGTGTAAATATAACTAAAACGACGCCGCATACTTGAATTAACTTGAGTTGTTGGTAACATCAATCCAAGGGTCATGATTAAATGACCACTTAATTGGAACGATGTCGTACTTGAGCTAATTAAATCTGAACCGTTGGTTCATTCAATCCAACAGTTCTAGATCATCCAAGGCTTTTAAATACATAAAACGTTACATATCAATTCATTTTACATCTTCATCTTTAATAAGAAACCCTAGCCACCCTAATACCCTTTCCACCATCACCGGAAACCTACCAGCGGTGGTCCATTACCACCTCTGTTCAGGCCGCCATGAACACCCCTTGGCCTCCTTCTTCCCCTCTCTCACCCTACCCCATCAGCTTCCCCAGAAAACCTTTAGAAACCATCAAATAACCCAAAAGGTGTCGCCAGAACCCTACTCCGACGACCACTACTTATGAACCAGGGTCCGCCCTTAACACCCCATGACCACCTTCGCCTCCTTTAATATCGCACCTACGTGGCTTCCCTCGAATAAGCCTGAAAATCCTCAAATATTGCAAAATATGTCGCCGGAACCCTACTCCGGTGAACACCCTCATTCCAAAAACCACTTTGTTAAACCCATAAAATCCAGTATCCTATTCCAAGAGTCTTTTTCACAAAAAAAGGCTCGATGAGTCTGCTTGAGGATTAAAAATCCAAGAAATAGACTCCTGAACTTCTGATGTTCTGGATAATCAAGAAGAGTGAAGAAAAAGAAAACAGAAGAAAGAAAGAAAGAAAAGAAGAAACGAGAATCAAAAGCTAAGTGTTCTGAATTTTAGTCCTGGTTTTTCTATTGCATGTCTCTTTGCTTTCTTGATTTTACTATTTTTGTGAATTGCATGTCACTTTGCTTTCTTGATTTTTCTATCACATCCCTCTTTGCCTTCCTGATTCTTTTTCTTAGTTATGAATATCATGCCTGTAACCTCGTGGCATTCTGATCTTTACTACTTGTGAATCACATGGCTATAGTCTTTCTTCTCTAATAAAGTTCTTAGTAAAAATCACATGTTTGTTGTTCATAGCCACACTTAGATTTCTAGGGTTTTACTTGATAAAATTGAAATTAGCAATTAAGTCTTCTATTGATTAGATTCTACCTCTGATTTATTTGTTCCCTTGAATCTCGTCAATTGAATACTTAGATCTAATTAGATTTTCTGTGAAACTATCTATTGTTGGCTATTTTTATAAGTCGATTATGACTTTGACTTTTAGTTTCTGATTGATAAAGGGGTTAAAAGGGTAAATAAAAGGAAAATACAGGGCTAAAAGGGAAAGGTTAATTGGTATACTATAAATAACCTAAGAGGTTAAAGGTATAAGTGGCAATGCTGCCTGGTTCGTGGGTAAAAAACTAAAGAATAAGGGGTATTATGGGCATAATAAAAGGGTAGATAAGTAGAAATTGAAAGCAAATGAGGGTAACATGGACAATTAAGGGTATTAAAATAATGTAGATGCCACTAGAACCTTCTAGAAGGGGTTCTAGTGCATTTACGATTAAACTAGGTGTATTAATCTGAAAACAAATCATAAGATAAGAGGTGGGAAATCAGAATATTAATTTTAAAATTTCCTCCCATTTTGTTCTATAAATAGGCCTCATTAGGCCACATTTAATATGTTTGGAAATTCTGGGGGTTCGAAAAAGGTTATGAGAAAAAGTTTTGAAGTTTGAAAAGTCCAATATTCTGAAAAGCCTCTCTAATCTCTGCCAAAATCCAAATTTCATAATTCATCCTTAGAAAATTCCTTAATACTACTACTGTTCTATTGGTTTTGGTTCGAGTTCAAGTTGAAAATCTTCTGAATTTTGGTATTTCGTCTATTGCTCTGTGGTTGTTTATTCTGAATTGGATTGCTGAAGTTGTGTATTTCTGTGGTTATTCCTTGAAAGGCTGTTTGGTTGCTTCAAAGTTTTGATATTCAAATCCGGTTACTGTGTATTGCTATGAATCTGCTGGTTATTGTTTACTGAAGTCCTGTCATTGCTGATCCTTCTTCCTATATGTGCCTTAGACTCATCGAGCTTATTTCACCTTTCAGGTACACTTCTGAAATTCAGAGATGTAGTCAAAATTTGAAAATATGAAATTCTTCGACTAGTTTTACTAGTTTTTTATTCTGTTTATGTTGTTAGTTATAGAATTAGATAGATTCATATGTATTTGTTAGGTAAATCGTATGTATATTGGGATTGTATTGGACTGTGGACTTGGACTATTAATTCCTTTAAGTAGTTTAGTTCAGATATCACATAAAAATTTCCATGAATTAGATAAGTAGAAAACAAATCGCATAGATTAGAGATTAGAAAAATTGAAAACAAGTGTTAAAATGTGTTTTGATTTATCATGTTGTGACGAATCAGAAAGCGAAATGGAATTCTAAAAATTCGTTTGTTATACTTAGTTTATGATAACCAGTTTAAATAAATAAAAGTATGAGTTCTTCAGATTCGAATTTTAATTAGTTAATACTGTAAGTTTCAGATTAATTCAGGCTATGTAAGATAAGTTGTAATGAGTTTTCAGTAATAAGTATAAAATGACTACTTCAGCATGAACGATTTTGTGTTTCAATTCGAGTAAATTTTTTGTAGTTTAATTTTAAATATTTCTAATTGAATGAAAAAGTAAATCAATTTTACATTTGAATATGTAACACTTCAATTAATCAGTAATAATTAAAATCTATCTATAATGGTAGATAATCTGTGGATCATTTAAAAACATGTGTAGTTAACTAGAATAAACCAAACAGTAGTATTCGAATAGAAATTCAGTGTTATGTCTTAGTTAATTTCTGATACTGCAGTTATAATAGCCTTTTAAATACATTATTAGTTCAATGATAATATTTGAGCCTGTTTTGGATTCATTAATAACTTGGGCCTGATCAAGAAAAAAGGCCCGGATCCAGTAGCAATGAATATGAACGGGGCTCGAATAAGCCCTGGGTACGTCTGTGCTCTGTTATTCATTGGCTTGGCCTCAAGGCCTAAAACACATGATGGCCTGGACGTAAATGAAATACTAGTACAAACTATAACTAAGCAACATTATTCGTTATTTTGATAAAGCAAAAATAATAGTAGAAAATATAGTACATTATAGGCTTCACCTTTAAAATAAATGAGATGAGCCTCGTTAGAGCACAAAAATGCACGGGGTCCTCAATTAATTGTTATGAAATACTTAGTTTTGGAAGGACCATTTAGCGAATTTCACGGTCTTTTCCCAAAATTAATAAAGACGTAGATATTTTTGGCTTGATTTTAACATATATTCTCAAGTACGGGTGCACATTTATGTGACCCAAATCTTAATCTCAACGAAGTCGAAATGTATTTAAAGCCACAGGCGTACTGGTACGGTGTGGTTCAGAAATGCATTTTCACGGTGTGGTTCAGAAATTCATTTTCACAACGTTGCAATTCCTTAAAATTGATAAAGCGAAATATTAATAGTGCACATAAATTAGAATATATAAAGAAATTAGATAAAAGCAAATACAATAGTTGAGCGACCGTGCTAGAACCACGGAATTCGGGAGTGCATAACACCTTCTCCCGGATTAACAGAATTCCTTATCCGAATTTCTAGTTCGCAGACTGTAACAGAGTCAAACTTTCCTCAGTTTGGGATTAAACAGGTGACTTGAGACACCATTATATTCTCAAGTGGCGACTCTAAAAAATGTAATAAACTAATCTCGTTCCGACTGTCCTTAAATTGGAAAAACTCCTTCCCTTTTTATTATATCCCTTCCCGGGGTATAGTAAAATAAGCGGACTTCTGTAGAAAAAGGAGGTGTGAAAGTGGGTATGAATTAGTGCATAAAGAAGAAAGGAGCATTTTTTGGGTGATATAGTTTTTGAAAATGAAGTGGATTGAAGAATCTGCTCTTTCTCTTTGTTAAAAGTTTATTATTTGCTTTTATTTATTTAATTAGTTTAGAATCAAATACTTCTAGGTTTAATTCTTGTTTGGATAATTAGGAGAGTCTAATTTAGTTATTAGTTAATCACAAGTCCTCGTGGAATCGACATCCGACTTTTAGTCACTTTATTACTTGACGACCGCAACAAGTTTTTGTTGTCGGGGACTTAGAAATTAACTATTTTTCTATATTTGACTTTTACTTTTATCTTTACAAGTTTTAATTTTTTTTCTTCTCTTTTTGTAAATATTTTTATTTTTATAACTATTTGATTTTTCTCTTAGCGTGCTTCTAGCTTTTCGGCATGACATATGGGTATGAAATATCCGAAGTTAAGGTTATTGATGAAGACGCTTGGTTGACAGAAAACTTGTATGGCCCATCTTTTTGGGCTTGTCATGACCTAAACTCCTAGAGGTCTGAATTTGAACATGGGGAGGAAGGGTTGGTATTGGAAATATTCACGATTAAAGGAATATGAGAAACAATGTTGTCATCTAACAACGTTGGTAAATGATTGGTCTAAGGAGAGTGATGAACTTGCACATCAAATTGATAATTTTAGCTTAGATGTACATAACTTAGATGTAGATTTGAGTGCAAATATTAATGCGTGTAACGCCCAACAATTTAATAATGAGTTGTGTGCAGTTGAAAAAAATCTTCTAGACCAAATTGAGGAGCTAAAATGAGAATAGCAATCACTAAATTGTGTTTTTGTTGAGGATGCCAATATTAAGAAGAATGCTCTAGAGTCATATATGGGACTAGATAATATTACTTTGGAAGACTTGAGTGTGCGTAAATATGGAAATACAAATAGTAAAAAAATTCATGAGTTATACATATTTAATAGGTTTTTAATATAAATACAAAGTCTAAGAAAAAATTGTTGTATTTGTCCGAACATGTTAGTACGCTAGCTCCGCCCCTAATTTGTTTTATGTAGACCAACCGTCTTTATATTTAGCTTCTAAGTTTTACTAGATGGATTATGGCCCGCACCAATATTATAATAGCTGGAATACTTGTACTTATTCTGGTTGTTTAAATAACAGAGTTATTTAATCTTGATAATTTTTGTACTGGGCAGACAAATTTGCAGCATGACAAAATATAGACCGAAAGATGTACATGGTAATAATTCATATATAAATAATATTGCACAGTAGTTGCTTCATACTATATAGCACATACATTTAGGAAACGGAAAAAGTTATACAAAATTTAACAAAATATCGATTTAGTGGGTGTTGTGTGCTCGCAAAATGACATAGAGTAATCTTTTACATATATACAATCTATACAATGACAAGATAAGATGTGCTCCATGTACTGTAATTTAAATAGTCCACAATAAAACTATTGGCACCTGAAGAAATTATATGTTTACTATAGTTGGTAAGCATGTTTTATGTTACAAGCTCTTCATGCAAATACTCTGCTTCTAACACAATTCATCCATAAATATTTTGTCCTGCAAAATTAACTTCCACAAAAATAATAATATAGTCGGTGATACTTTCTCCTCTCAAATGTGAATACTTCATCCACAAGACTATACCATCTCAACATCATTGTTGTGTCCCCGCCAAAGAGACCTATGTTAGCTAATTCCAAAATTAATTTTTTAGTTAAAAGATGTTCATATTAAAATATTGGTAAGTAACACGTGATAGAAAGACCATACTATAGCTCTACTGTAATAGCAAGTAAGAATAAAACTATACAATTAATATAAGAAAATACCAGTTTACAAAGGCATAAGTAGGATAAAAATGATAAGAAGTTCCTTAAGTATTGCACTTAAAATTCTTGTTAATTAATCTTTTACATCTTGCCTGAAGCTAATAAACATGAATTAATACTACAATACACATATTGAATTGTTAGCTTAGCATGAACCCCACTTCTAACAAAAATAACCTAATGTATAACGAAGGTTTATTAATGAGTACCCACTTAATTTGTTCAAAATTGCTCAAATGACATTTTAATCAAGAAAAATCAATCATTTTATATATTCAATTTACCTGATACATTAATACCAACCAAACTACTTCAGCCACTTCTCATTTTCATTTCCAACTCAAAGAAACCAAATAAATAATTCAGCATGATACTAATTATAGTAGCATTTGCTTCTCTTCTTTTATTAGTATATTCAAGAAATAACATAAACAAATTCACAACATGCAATTATTTTCTACTACTCATATAATGCTCGAAACATCTAAAATTCTACCAAATCAGCGATCAATTCATCACTCAACTTCTGCGCACCAAATCAATTTTTAGATTTTATATTTTTTTATCCTAAAGGTAAATCACCAATAGCTATAAGACACTATCAACCATATTTGCGCTCCCTATAATGAATAATTTACAATTGTTTGGGAGTCCTAAATTTTTTATCAGCTTTGTATCGAGGTACTTAGAATATCAATGCCCACCTTAAGCATAATAGATAGAACTTAATATAGTTGTGTGCTTAGTATCTTGATTAATACATGTATATCATTTATGCGGGTGCTATGTTATATCTCTAACATATCCTTCATTTTGATTCATTGGTCAGTACTGTCAATTCTACTATTTAATCTTTTTCCTCGTACAATAAATTTTACTTGGTCTTTCTTAACGTTAAGGTCATTATTTCACTGCTAGTCAGGTAGTTCAATAATGTTAAAAAACTTAAAGAATTCCATAAGTTCGTGCAAAAAATACTAAAACGGCTACATGTTTGAAAATCTACAAAAAAGGCAAAAATAAAAAGTCAAATAAGCAAAGTAAGCAGTGGCCAGTAGGAAGCAACATCTATATAGAATATTCAATATTTGTTAAGAATAGAATTCTATTTGGAGTGAATGTCTATCTTGTGGAGAGTTTTACTTTGTGACTAAGTCATAATTTCTCCTATAAATAGAGGGGTCTTACCCCATTGTAAATCATCCCAAAATTCAATAAGAATTTCCTCTCTCTCTTTCTCTGCAATATTGCTCTTGTTCTTTTATTATTTCATAACACGTTATCAGCACGAGACTCTACCATCTCAAGAAGCTCTTTCAGAAGATTAAGGTAATTTTTTTTCCTCTTTTTAATTATGACTGACATTATGAAAAGAAAGTTCGTTGCCCTTGAAATTTCGGGCAAGAACTATATGACATGGGCGTTGGATGCTGAAATCCACTTAGATGCAATGGGTCTTGGAGACGCCATTAAAGACAGAAATAAAGCATCCACCCAAGACTGTGCTAAGGCCTTGATTTTCTTGCGCCATCACCTTGATGAAGGGTTGAAAATTGAATATCTCACAATCAAAGATCCACTTATTTTGTGGAATGGCTTAAAGGAAAGATATGACAACTTAAAGTTGGTCACCCTTTCACAAGCACGATATGATTGGGCTCATCTGAAGCTCCAAGACTTTAAGTCTGTTTCTGAATATAATTCTGCGATGTTCAGAATTACTTCTAAATTGAAATTATGTGGAAATACTATCACGATTATGATATGCTTGAAAAAATATTCACGACGTTTCATGCTTCCATTAATGCAACGTTACCAAACTCTGAAGTACGCACAGTATGCCATCTTGGTTTTGCTTATTTACCTTGGTGGTAAGAGCCGAGGGGGGGTGGAGTTATTTTAAGAATAATCAAAAATATATCACCCCAGCTTTTACATACATCTATTCTAATAGAAGACTATATTGGTCGATAATTACAAGATAAAGTAAGATATTTCCTATTTACTATTGTATTGCTCAAATACCTACATCAATGTGGTGCGTCTTCACGATATCATCTTAAGTGTAAGAGGGAAAATTATCTTTCCATATCATATTTCTCGTTCATGAAATTTTCTTCTCCATTCAAAAGCAAATACAGAATTGTACAAGGACTGTTAGAATTCAAGTATTCATATTCGTTTTAATACGTGTTCAAATTGCTATAGACTATTAAGGACTGGTTCATTCATTCAATTTTTCCTTTATTAAATGCTAAAATAGATTCAGGAATATCTTAAATAGATAAGATATGACTTCTATGCCTTTGAGTGATAATATTGGTATAAGTGACTAATAAATACAAAAGTAAATAATTTACACGTGTAAATAAATTTGTTGTAGTTGTATTAGTCTTATGTGTAGGGTACTCATAATTGTATTGTTTTAGCTACGTAATTGTTTGTATTATAATTCAGAGTTTGCTTGAAATTGAATTTCAAGGTATTGAATTATTGATTTAACTTTGTTCCTTTTCCTTTTCTCCGAAAATACTAATATTTATTTGTGTATTTCTTTTATATATCAAACCATTGAAAGAAAAAAAAATATAAATATATCACAAAGCAAACTTGAATCAAATTTCAATTGTGAAAATATTTGTTTAGTTGATTCATGTACAAAACATACAATACTCAAAGAGAAGAAATATTTCCCGCATTTAAGTATGTGTAAGGCAGATGTTACTACAATTTCTGGTAGTAGTAAATTAATTGAAGGCTCTGGAAGAGCTACTATAACTCTGCCTAAGGGAACAATACTTATCATAGAGAATGCAATGTTCTCCTCCAAGTCCAAGAGGAACTTGTTGAGTTTTAAAGATATCCGTCGAAATGGATATCATATTGAGACAATAGATGAGAATAATCTTGAATATCTCATCATTACCAAAAATGCCTCTGGCCAGAAAAAGGGCTATTGAGAAGTTCTCATCTTTGTCTTGTGGTCTGTATTGGACAAGAATTAGTGCAATTGAGGCACATTCTATTGTAAACCAAAAGGTTACCGATTCCAATACTTTTGTACTTTGGCATGATCGATTGGGACACCCTGGATCAATTATGATGAGACGAATCATAGAAAACTCAAATGGGCATCCATTAAAGAATTTAAAGATTCTTTTAAATGATGAATTTTCTTGCACTTCTTGTTATCAAAGCAAGTTAATTATTAGACCATCACCAACAAAGGTTGGAATTGAGTCCCCTACGTTTTTGGAACGTATACAAGGGGACATTTGTGGACCTATTCACCCACCTAGTGGGTCGTTCCGATATTTTATGGTCTTGATAGACGCATCCTCTAGATGGTCTCATGTGTGCCTATTGTCATCTCGCAACCTTACGTTTGCAAAATTAATGGCATAAATAATTCGATTACGGGCACAATTTCCTGATAATCCAATTAAGTCTATTAGACTTGATAATGCTGCCGAGTTTTCATCCCAAGCATTTAATGATTATTGCTTATCAATTGGGATAAAAGTGGAACGTCCTGTAGCGCATGTTCACACTCAAAATGGTCTTGCAGAGTCTTTAATTAAACGTCTGCAATTGATAGCAAGACCGCTACTCATGAAAACGAGGCTGCCCACTTCTGTTTGGGGTCACGCCATTTTGCATGCAGCAATGCTAGTTCATCTCCGACCGACAAATTATCATAAATATTCCCGTTGCAATTAGTTTTGGGTCATGAACCTAATATATCCCATTTAAGAATTTTTGGATGCGCAGTATATGTGCCTGTAGCACCGCCATATCGCACCAAAATGGGTCCGCAAAGAAGGTTAGGAATATATGTAGGGTTTGAATCGCCCTCCATTATTCGCTACCTCGAGCCATTAACGGGAGATTTATTTACTGCACGATTTGCAGACTGTCGATTCGATGAGACACTTTTCCCAAAATTAGGGGGAGAAGTTGGTGAAACCAAACGGGAAATTTTATGGAAAAATCCATCATTATCTCATCTTGATCCACGTGCCTCTATTTGTGAAAAAGAGGTACAAAAGATTATTCATTTGCAGAGAATAGCAAATCAAATGCCAGATGCATTTACGGATATGAAAAGGATAACAAAATCACATATCCTCGCGGAGAATGTTCCAATCCGTATTGATGTCCCTATTGGACAATCTTCTAGTGTCATAGCTAATGAGTCAAAAGCACGCATGAAACGTGGCGGACCATTAGGTTCCAAAGATCGAAATCCTAGAAAAAGGAAAATAAATGATCAAAATGACACTATGAAAGAATCTCATGAAGAAATCCACGACTTAATAAATTCTGAGATTCATGAGGAATCCACCGAGCCCGAGACTCAAGAAAATAAGGAACTATCAATAAATCCAATCGATATTGAGACAAATTTGAATCGATTGGATATAGTGGTGGATTATGTCTTTGCAAATAATGTTGCATCCAGCATTATGCAAGAAAATGAGGATCTTGAACCTCATCTATCGGAGAATGTCGACAAAGACTTGATTGGCCAAAATGGCAAGAAGCAATCCAATCAGAGTTGAATTCACTTGCAAAACGTGAAGTTTTTGGGCCTGTAGTCCAAACACCTAATGGTGTTAAGCCCGTTGGCTATAAATGGGTCTTTGTACGCAAGAGAAATGAGAAAAATGAGGTACAAAGATATAAGGCACGCCTTGTTGCACAAGGATTTTCACAAAGGCCTGGTGTTGATTATGAAGAGACATATTCACCCGTTATGGATGCTATCACATTCCGTTATCTCATTAGTTTTGCTGTCCATGAAAAACTTGACATGCATTTAATGGATGTGGTTACCGCCTACCTTTACGGCTCACTTGATAATGAGATATACATGAAAATTCCGAGGGCTTCAAAATGCCTAATAATTCAAAATCCCGGGAAATATTTTCAATCAAATTGCAAAGATCTTTGTATGGTCTAAAGCAATCACGACGAATGTGGTATAATCGTCTTAGTGAGTATTTATTAAAGGAAGGCTATATAAATGATGCCATTTGCCCATGTGTTTTCATAAAGAAAACAACATCGGAATTTGTTGTACTTGCCGTATATGTTGATGACATAAACCTTATTGGAACTCCTATAGAACTCCAAAAGGCAATTGATTATTTAAAGAAGGAGTTCGAGATGAAAGATCTCGGAAAGACAAAATTATGTCTTGGTTTGCAAATTGAACATTTGGCAAACGGAATTTTTGTTCATCAATCTACCTACATAGAAAAGGTACTGAAACGGTTTTACATGGATGGAGCACATCCATTAAGTACTCCGATGGTTGTTCGATCACCTGATGTGAACAAAGATCCATTCCGACCTCAAGAAGAGAATGAAGAGCTACTTGGTCCCGAAGTACCATATCTTAGTGCAATTGGTGCACTAATGTATCTTGCCAATACTACAAGGCCCGACATAACTTTTCCAGTTAATGTCTTAGCAAGATATAGCTCTGCTCCCACAAGGAGACATTGGAATGGGATCAAACACATATTGTGGTATCTAAAAGGGACTACCGATATGGGCTTATTTTATGGCAACAATTGCAGTCCCGATCTTGTTGGTTATGCTGATGCTGGGTATTTATCCGACCCACACAAGGCTCGATCTCAAACAGGTTATGTGTTTACCTGTGGAGGCACTGCCATATCTTGGCGATCGACTAAGCAATCAAATGTGGCTACTTCATCTAATCATGCTGAGATAATTGCTATTCATGAAGCAAGTCGAGAGTGCGTGTGGTTAAGGTCTATAATACATCTTATTCGAGATAAATGTGGTGTGAAATGTGACAAGTTACCCACTATTTTGTATGAAGACAATGTAGCATGCATAGCTCAACTGAAGGGAGGATTCATAAAAGGAGATAGGACAAAGCACATTTCACCAAAGTTATTTTTCACACATGATCTTCAAAAGAATGGTGATATTAATGTGCAACAGATTCGTTCAAGTGATAATATGGCTGATTTGTTCACAAAATCTCTACCGACGTCAACCTTCAAGAAGCTAGTGTACAAGATCGGGATGCGAATGCTTAAGGATGTGAATTGATGCTCTCATCAGGGGGAGTTAATGCGCGTTGCACTCTTTTTCCCTTACAAGGTTTTGTCCCACTGGGTTTTCCTTGCGAGGTTTTTAACGAGGCAACCAAAAGGCGTATTATTAGATATGTGTACTCTTTTTCCTTTTCTAGATTTTTTTTCCCATTGGGTTTTATTTTAGTTAAGGTTTTAATGAGGCACATTACTTATTGAGTAGACATTCAAGGGGGAGTGTTAAGAATAGAATTCTATTTGGAGTGAATGTCTATCTTGTGGAGAATTTTACTTTGTGACTAAGTCATAATTTCTCCTATAAATAGAGGGGTCTTACCCCATTGTAAATCATCCCAAAATTCAATAAGAATTTCCTCTCTCTCTTTCTCTGCAATATTGCTCTTGTTCTTTTATTATTTCATAACAATATTTTATTTTTTGGGTTTTCACCTTACTAGTTATCTTCAGATTAAGTTATCATGTCATCTTTTAGAATGTCTCCAAGTTTCAACTTCTTATCTTAAAAATATGCTTCCTCAAGAATGAGAAATAAGATGAGGAAAAATGACTACATGAACACGAAAAAGTATCTTGTACTTAGGAATGGCAAACGGGGCGGGGCGGGTGCGGGGCGGGGCGGTTTTCAGCTTATGCGGGGCGGTGCGGTTTTCAGTTTATGCGGGGCGGGGCGGGGCGGGGCGGGTTCAAGAATTATTTTTTAAATTTAATTGCGGTTGCGGGGCGGTTGCGGGTTACGCATTTGTGTAATACTTGCATCGCACATTTGTTGCTTTTCGTCAAAGAAGATTAAATCTTTTCCTGCATTTTGCAATCTTGTTTCTTAATTAGAATCTGTTTTATAAACTTTCCCTTGCTTATCTTTATATCTTTATTTTAATTTTAAATTTTGTATTCATTAATCTCCTCTTTTCTTGCTCTTTTAAGCTTAGATGTGTGGGTAATATCATATATTCTAGTTATAAATTATCAACATATTAGGATATTATCAATTTTTGGAGCATTAAAATATTGGTGCGCCTATCCGGTAGAAATATTGGATACTAGTTTTAAGAAGATATATTTAAAATTGATTATTATAATTAACTTACTAATCAAATTACTATGCTAAAAAATATATTCTAACAGGATTAATAGAAGACATACCATAACTGATGTTCAATAATTAATTACAATTTGAATAAAAATAATCCAAAGATTTCTTATGTTTTATTTAACGGTTTAATATGAAAATGAACATATAAGTATATAACTTAAAAAATATTTGTAATCAACCCTAAAGTAGATCTTCCCTAACCATCTCAATCTGCGTATGACGTATGTGTATATCACCTTGTAAAAGATGAATTATTTTAAGGATTGATTCATGTTTCTCAATAATTTAATTTTTTCTTGTATGTACTAATAATTAACTTAAATATATCATACATGATACATGTACCAGACTGATCATTATTGATAATGTTAATAGATCCATAAAATAATACAATTGAAATTTTATAAAATATTAAAAAAATTCAATTGAAATTTCATAAAATATTGAAAACATTATGGACATAGCTGAAACTACCTAGAAAAGAAGGTCATAGGTTATCATTAATTTTTTTAGGTTTTTTTTAAAAAAGAGAAACTAGTAAAAAATGAAAAATGAATTTTTTTTTACTTTGCGGTGCGGTGCGGGGCGGGTTTATGCGGGGCGGGGCGGGGTGGTTTGAAAACAGAAATATTCCTATGCGGTGCGGTGCGGGGCGGGTTGAACATTATGCGGGTTAAGGATAAACCCGCCCCGCAACCGCCCCGCACCGCCCCATTGCCATCTCTACTTGTACTGGACAAAAAGAGACCACATACCTAGTAAAAAAAATAATAGTGGAAACCTGTCATCGCATAGAACAGAAGGTTCCCAATTTCTTCAAAAAAATCCAACAAGCTTCTTCTAGAGTCTGCCTTTCATCCAACTTTCCTGCAATTCACATTCTCTGTCAATATTCACCAAATCCCAACTTTATTTTATGAATAAAAAGAACTCTACAATGATGTCTTCTCTAGTGTTCTTATTAAATAGAAAGTGCATAAAGGATGAGGCAAAATAAGGGGCGAGGACATGGAGAAACACAGGAATAATGCAGATAAGGAGAGAAATCTGGTTGCGAATGCTGCATCTAATAGAGTACCATATTGCTACCTCCTAGGCATGTGGACGACTATCCATATGTGGAATGTTTATGCGGAAAAATAGATTAATCAATCGCTAATTTGACTGTGAGGCAACGTTACATCCTCACCCTCACATAAAATGAAACAAAAAATAGAAATCGGCGGACAATACAAATAAATTCTTTGTATTATGAGACACAATCTAAAGTGCCAAGATAATATATCTTGTTGCAGGAGATGGTATTGAAAATACATTCTACTATTTACAATATATAATGCTTGGTCCAAGAGTAAAATTGAACGTTTAAACAAACGGTTATAACTGAATCTGATCTAAAATAGAATACAACCTAAAAGCATACACACATTACCTAATTCATCTCTACCCCTTATATGAAGAGCAATTTGAAGGAGTCTAAAAATATATACTTTGAAGACCACATCATTAAGAAAACGTAGTTCCAATTCCTTTTCTTGTAGCGCTAAAGCAGAAAAGATACTTTGTTTATTTAATACAAAGAGAACAATAACCTCGAAAGACATCATTAATAGAACCAAAAAGACCACATAATTTAATTACTGTGACAAAAAGTATAAACTGTAAGTCTGTACTAAATCTCAAAACTTGGAGCAGCTTCGACTTTTTTATATCTTTCAGCACGAACCTACGCAACAAAAGAAAAAAAAGAGAGCATCCAAATATACCTCGTAATATAGCGTTTGTGAGTATTGCTCAAAAGGGGTTGTGACGACCCTAGTTCACCAATCGTGAACCTGTCATGACGACACCCAGCCTTCGAAACTAGGTAAGCCTAACACGATGCGGAATATACAATTTCATGAACAGAAGATAAGATAACCGCGGAATAATATAAATAAAATGTAATAAGTGTCGCTCGGCAACCAAGAACTTCCAATTCTGATATCGTTTGGTCCTTTAAATCATTATTTTACATTTTGGGAGATTTTACCAATTTTTTTCCCAAATTGCATCCCAAAGTACAAATTAAATGATGGATTCAATGATATATTCATGTAATCTAGCCAAACCTGAGTTAGAATTACTTACCCCAATGAATTTCTTGAAAAACTTTTGAAACATCGCCAAAATTCAAGCTCTGTAGGTCAAAATATCAAATAAAATCCAAAACCTCAGATTTATAGAAGTACCCCTCAGATTCCGACAGTGCTTACCGCACAAAAATAACTGTGGTCCGCGCTCAGGGAGTGCTGGCCGCACAAAAAAGGTCACGGCCGCGCAACAATTTGACTGCACTGACAGGCTTCACTATTTTGGCCATAACTTTTGCTACATATTTTCAAATGCCTATTATAATATGTTTCTGAAAACTAGAATAAGCTCGACAACTTTAATTTTTGAATCACCTGAAATTCCGTGTAGATAAAAAGATATGAGCTTCCGAAGTAGAACCAGCAGCTTGTAGATCTTCCGTGTGCGGCTGCGCGCCCAGCGCGAAAAATAGCGCAGTCCGCGCCTCCACTGCTGCCACCTCCATTTTTCTAAGTTTCGGGGTGTCCGTACTTGATCAAAACTCATTAAAAACACACCCGAGGCCCCCGGGACATCAATCAAAAGCATAGATACGTTCTAATACTCCATTCAAACTTGTTCCAATCACAAAAATACATCCAAACAACACTAAAACCATCAAATTGCATCAGATTCAAGCCTAAGTTTCTTCATAACTTTTAAAATGTGCATTCGATCGAATACCCGACCATACGATATCCGAATGACCTGAAAATTTGCAGACATATCCAAAATCACCTAATGAAGCTACTAAAATTGTCGGAATTCCATTCTGACATCCGGATCAAAATCTCACATATCGACCAGATTTCGCCAAAATTTCAAACTTCGGCATTTCAAGCCTAATTGAGCTACAGACCTCCAAAATACATTCCGAACGTGCTCCCAACCCCGAAATCACCTAACGGAGCTAATGGAACAATCGGATCTCTGTTTTGAGGTCGTCTTAACACTGTTCCGAATACGAGCCATTTTTCAACTACAAGGCTCTCATTTAGGGACTACGTGTCCCAAAACACTCCAAATTCCAGAACCGACCCTCCCGGCAAACTAAAATAGCAGAAATGAACTTAGGGGAACAGTTAAATTGGGGATCGGGGCGTAAATTTCAAAAACGACCGGCCGGGTCGTTACATCTTCCCACACTTAAAAGATTCGTTCATCCTCGAATGAGTATAGAAAACATACCTGGAGTGGTGAAGAGATGAGGGTACTGGTTGCGCATATCCTGCTCGGTCTCCCAATTCGCCTTCTCGGCCGGTTGATCCCGCCACTGGACTTTTACTGAAGCGATGTTCTTTGACCTTAGCTTGCTGATTTGCCTGTCCAGAATGGCCACTGGCTCCTCAACATAAGGCAGGTCCTCGCATAACTGAACAGAAGTGAAATCCAACATGTGCGGCGGTTACCATGGTATCTCCAGAGCATAGGGACGTGAAATATGGGATGGCTCCGACTAGGCTAGGAGGTAAGGCCAGCTCATAAGCAACCTCCCCAATATGCCTCAAAATCTCAAAGGGACAATGAATCTCGGACTCAGCTGAGCACATTAGTCTGATATAATCTGAAGATATTCCCTTTTGTTCAAATAAATAAGTCTTAAAGCCTAATTCCAACATCCAGAATTCTATGTCAAGCTTGTTTTCATCAAGAGATCGCTCAATTATTCCTCACACGCCGTCCTCAAACATGACTGCATAACTTTGCTGGATTCTTACCTTGCAATACAAAATCCACAGGACCACGATAATACTTTATGACCAAATCAACAAAAATTTAACGAATTAGATGCTCCATTTGCACCTCATGATCTACATAGGTCTTGTTCTAACTTTCTACAATACTGACACGACGGAAAAGATGTGCCGATTTCCATAACCAACTACTGAATCAACAATTCATTGGGTCTATACTCCTGACAAGATACATTACCTTGTCCTAAACTAGAGAATGATCTTTTTCTGTATAATATACTTCATATAATCAGTTTGCACTGACCCCAAATCCCATAACCTCATCTCACCCAGTACGAACTGCTCATGAGATAAGCCACCTCTGACATAATCAAAAGTCCTGCAAGATGACACAATGTGCCAGTAGGCTGCTAATTCGTACGTGATACAAAAGGAAGGCGAACTCTAGAAAGAACTATTCAACTCGCACACAAACATGGACTTCCTCAGAAAATAGGAAACATGACACATAAAAGCAAATATGGGCACTGAAATAACATCACACTGTCGCGGCGTGCAACCCAATCCAAACAATAAACCCATGGCGGCGTGCCACCCAATCCAAACAATATAACCATGGCGGCGTGCCACCCAACCCATACATAAAACTCACACAAGGAGCCATACATCGAGCTGAATATCTCATCACATCAAAATACTGAATATCGGTCATGAGCACACTAAGGTGCATAATATCGTTCACAAGGAAATATATAGCGTTATAGGCTACAAACTCAAGTACAACTGAGGTACGATACATAATCTAAGTCTCAAGAGCCATCATGCTCATATAACATCACCGCTGAGCGGAACCTCAACCCATAAGGAATTTACCAAGCCGTCTCACAACTCGTACGGCGTAATATATCTTTACATGAATTAACTAACCACGAAATAAGACCGCGACTATCCCTCCATAAGGAGCGCATTGTTTAGATTAACACAACTGGCCTGTCGTAAGGCTCACTTCCACATTTAAATCTGTCCACCGACCTTAAGTCTATCCTGGTCGTGCAAGCTAACTCAATAATATTTCACAGGTCTATAACCCAATAAGCAGAGTGCCTCCAGGCATAAATTCTCAAATGGATGATATCACCAAAATCCTCATACTTGGTTTAAATTTCTAACCAAATCAAGTGACTACATGTCACACCTATACAATCTTCTTGTGGGACAAGCTCCCACCATCTTCTGAATAATTAAACGGGCATGCATATTCAAACCACCGGCTGCGCTAACACTGAAAAGCGATCAGGAGTCCCTAACCGGGATGCAAAGCCTTTCTCAAAGAACACCGATCTCAAGTGATACTGACGTTAATACCCATCTTACTCAAAACACTGAAACTCATTTCCTGCTCATCCGAGCTCTTTATATCACATTCATTGACCAAACTGCGACCTTGGTCCTTACTTCAAATTCCATACCACTCACTGCACCTCACGTGCCGATATACGATAGACACGATTTCCATCACAGTTATAGAACTAACGATAGGCTAATACTTTATCACATAAGACTTTCCATTTAACTCACTTCAGGAGAACTATAGCAACATACATGCGAATTCTCATAACCATTGAAAATTCCAATCTCTAAGTGGTGGTCCAAGCCACCATAACCCTTCCCGAGATCTGCCTACTCGTAACAGGCCCCTAACAGAAGAATACTTCAGAATAACATCAATCCTTGCGGCCGACAAGCCTGAAATGCACCGCCACAAATCACATGCATAACTCGATCACGTTGCATGAACCGATCATTGACACCAATATGCAACTCAACTATGGCTAATCAATCTACTTCCTTCCAGTTTATCCTTGATTGCCTTAGAAATTTTAATATCTCCCTTCGATACCTAACTTATTCCAACTGCACTCACCCCGAGTGACCTTAAATCATGAGGCCATGTTATCTCAAGAACGACGACCATTTCATGTCTCTCAAATACTACACCACAAGTCAAAACATCATAGAACATTTTGTGCCTTTCTTCATAAGTTTCTTCAAAAGATTGACTCTCAATTGTACTTATAGACTTAGAATTATCATGCACCACACTTCACCTCTTGAATTCACTAGGACCGTTATTGAGAGCCATCCGGCCCTGACTTGCCCCAATACGCAACCAACTCTACTGAATTTTATAACATATGAATACCCTCTCGATAAAGCCCCCAGCGGAACCACTTCCTCGCAACCTGCACCTATACGAGGCATAAATCATGAATCCTCCCTCAAGTTTGAACGTGAACCAGTAAGGCTGACCATAACATGCATTAAACAATTCATATACTCAATTACCACTCATGGTCCTTTTCTGTAGCTGCAATAACCCATTAATGCTAATACCCAGAATTCACGCAGGTAATTAACCATGCAACCCAATCGTAAGCGGTGAGACTCTCCCACTTAGCTCAATGCCACTATTACACAACTCTCGAACACATTAGAACCTTTCTCTCAAGTCATTTACTCTTATTCAACTTCAATTCACTTGATCCAACGAATATAACTACATGTGCTCTATTAGCACTCTGACATCATAGGGTATGACCTCATCCCAATACAACCAAACATCTTCTCGCTCCATCCATCGAGCAATCTTTACCGCGACAGCTTAAGACATACTATGATTCTCATACATACGAAGCACTATGTAGCCTTCGCCGAAATCTTCCCTGTTGATAATGAAAGGTAGAATTTATTAGGGACACATGAACATCAAAAGTCCCAACATCATACCATACGAGCCTCAACTCTTGCCTATCCGCAAGTTTCAAAGAACTTTTGAATAACACCTAAATACAGCGCAAGCCAAATCTAATATGACACATGACCCATAATTTGATCGTTGATAGTGAAATCCTTTCACTTGGCATGAAGCCATAAGATACATCTTGCTAATCCATGATACTAACCTTTATCATTTGTACGTCATCATCATAAGACAACCCAAGACATTCGTTTGGTACATGTCCTTTTTATGACAGTTAAACTCACTGCCCCTAGTATCTCTGTTGCTAGTTGCACCCTTCGCTAAATAGACATCTCATACGAACCATATAGTCTTTATCACTACCAACTATCTTCAGATCTACATCCACCTTGTGATTCTACCATTACCGCGACGATTAGGCAATTAAGTAAACCCTTCTCAAGATCGTACTTATCAACCGATGTCAGAACCTAGTGCACCCCCATGTGCACAATCGAATGGACCTCTCAATACTTTTGCATTATCGATATGGATGACACGCGGTAACAATGGTTGAGTGAATTCTTGGCTCCCTTATAATCCCTCTGTAGCATCACGAACCGTCGGCGCATACCTGATACCGAGTGCGCAATTTTAATACACGAATGGATATCAAAAGAACACATGATATAGGCTCCAACTGAATAAATGACGCACAATAAGGAATTCAAAAGAATTGGAGAGTTTCCTAAACAGTCACATAGCTCCTTGTAGATAAATGCAGACGTCTCCGTATCGATCAGCGAGAATCTAAGTAACCGGTCTGTGTCCCATGACTCCTACGAACCTAGAGCTCTGATACCAACATGTCACGACCCTAGTTCACCAATCGTGAATCTGTCATGAAGGCACCCAGCCTTCGAGACTAGGTAAGCCTAACACGATGCAGAATATACAATTTCATGAACAGAAGATAAGATAACCGCGGAATAATACAAATGAAATGTAATAAGTATCGCTCAGCACATACACTTCGCCAAAACACACTAAGTAACATACTACCAAGACCCGAAAACCCACGGGCAACACAGACTAAGAAATAGTACAACTGTGGCTCTATACATCAGGAATGTCTATACAACAAGAGTAAGGGAAATAACTGCTATCACTAGTGAGAATGGAAGGGGACTCCCCGGATTCGCGAACGTAGCAGATCATGCCTCGAGTCTCCTGAAGAGCTGCTAGATCACCTGAAATGTGCCTGATCTTGATATACTTGGATCTGCATAACAAAAGTGTGCAGAAGAGTAGCATGAGTACACCACGGCGGTACTCAGTAAGTTCCAAGCCTAACCTCGATGGAGTAGTGACGAGGAAGGTCGGGGCCCTACCAAGAAAAACAATAATAACATAATGATCAAAACATTAATAAGCAGGGAAATAAGAATGAGTATGAAATAACAACAATAAAGTAATTACTGCAACCGTCTACAATTAGGCTAACAACGAGTAACTAACATAACATAAATTCAAGTCAGCAAGTCCAGGATCTACGGGAATTGAACCCGTAGTCCCTCTCTATATCCAACAACTCAGGATCTCCGGGAATTGAACCCGCAGTCCCTCCATCAGTGTCTCTAGGTCTCCGGGAATCGAACCCGCAACCCTAGGATCTCCGGGAATTGAATCTGCAGTCCGTATCTCAATATCTCAATAAACTTCGGGTCTCTGGGAATCGAACCCGTAGCCCTTGGATCTTTGGGAATCGAACCCGCAGTCCACAAACACTACAACTCTAGGTCTCCGGGAATCGAACCCGCAGCCCTTGCATCTCCGGGAATTGAACCCGCAGTCCACCAACACAAACAATAAAAAGGAAAGCACAGAGAAACATGAAATACATAACTGCAATTACACCATAACCAGTATCAACAAATTTCAAAAAGTTCAAATAAGACAAATAGGCACTTAGACAGATAATCCTATCTATACATGCTTTTCTAACGAATATCAGGTAAATGTTACAATTTAATCAGCTAAATATTAGAAATATCACGATTTAAACAGTTCAAGTAAGGCGGTTTTCAACAATCTGCGCATGTACACACTCGTCACCTCGCGTACAAGGCATTTAAATTAACACATAATATCCTAGGGGAGAAGGTTCCCCCACACGAGGTTAGACAAGCCACTTACCTCGACTCTGGTATGAAATCGCTAAGAGACAACTCTCTTGCCACGAATATCGGCCTCCACAGGTGTAGTATCTGATCAAAATCAATATAAATACATCAAAATAGGCCAATTGGGCATTACCCAATCGAAACAATTCGAAATACACCAAAAATCACAAGTTGCCAAAACCCGACTTCTGGTACGCTTCTCGAATAATTATGAAAGTTATAAATCCGGGTTCCTTATCTCAACACGAGTCCGTACATACCAAGAACTTCCAATTCTGATATCGTTTGTTCCTTCAAATCATCATTTTACATTTTGGGAGATTTTACCAATTTTCTTCCCAAATTCCATCCCAAATCACAAATTAAATGATGGATTCAATGATATATTCATATAATCTAGCCAAATCTGAGTTAGAATGTAACGACCCAACCGGTCGTTTTGAGATACGGCGCGTCATTCAGCAGTTTGAGGCCATGAGCAACTTCATCTCAAGTATATTGACTTGTGTGTATGGTCAGAATTAAAATTCAAGAAGTTTGGAGTCAAATTTAAATGAAAATTCTTATTTCCAAAGCTTAAAACTGAAGAAATGAACTAGGATTGGAATTTTGAGTATACGACCTCGGAATTGAGATTTGAAGGTTCCAACAGGTTCATATGATGATTTCGGACTTGGGCGTATGCCTGGATCGGGTTTTGGATAACCCGGGAGCGTTTTGGCGCATATTATGGAAGATAGCATTTTAGAAGAAATTGCATCAATTTGGCTTAAAATGCATTTTAGTGTTATTAATGTCCGTTTGGGATTCCGAGACTGGGAGTAGCTCCGTATGGTTATTCTGGATTTGGGAGCGCGATCGGAAGTGAATTCGGAGGTCCGTGGGTCATTTTGGAGTCGTTTGGCGAAAGATAGAAAATTGAAGGTTTTTGAGAAAATTTGACCGGAAGTGGAAATTTTGATATCGGACTCAAAAATGCAAATCTTATGGTTCGGATAGTTTCGTTAGGTGATTTGGGACTTAGGAGTGTGTTCGGAATATTTTTGTGACGACCGGTGTAGAATTAAGCTTGAATTGGCAAAGTTAGTATTTTGGCGAATTTCGGTTGATAGGTGAGATTTTGATCCGAGGGTCAGAATGGAATTTCGAAAGTTTCTGTAGCTTCGATATATCATTTTGAACGTGTGTGCAAAATTTGAAGTCAATCGGATGCGATTTGATAGGTTTCGGCATCGGAAATAGAAGTTGGAAACTTCATAGTTCATAAAGTTTGAATCGGGGTGTAATTCATGGTTTTAGAGTCGTTTGATGTGGTTTGAGGCCTCGAGCAAGTCCGTAATGTGCTTTGAGGTTGGTTGGTATGATTGATTGGGGTCCCGGGGGCCTCGGGTGTGTTTCGGGTTGTGATCACGCTCTTATTTGATGTTTTAACCTTTGCTTCTTTGAACATAAAGGGGTACCATATTAGGTAAATAATCTCCAAATTCAATTTTGTTTAAACCATTAGATCCGTATCGAAATTACGGAGCCATAGGAAAAAGAATCATCGAATTTGGACATCGTATGAGGAAGTTATGCTTATTTTTGTGTCGGGGAAAAACTGCTGCTTCTGGTATGCTCGCAATTGCGAACTTTTTGTCGCAAATGCGATGCCCGTTCGCAATTGCGAACTTTTTATCGCAATTGCGACCCTTCCCAGCCTCTCTTTGTTCGCAATTGCGAAGAACTTCTTCGTTTTTGCGAGGGTTCGCAATTGCGAACCCTGGATCGCAAATGCGACTTCTGCAGCTTGATTTTAGCTGTGAACCTCGAGTTTTTGCTTCATTTTACCATATTTTGAGCCCTAGGTCCGAGAATGGGCGATTTTGAGAGTGGATTTTCATACCAAATCATTGGGTAAGTTCCTCTAACTAGTTTTCAACCTTTATTTTGTGTTTATACCTTAGATTTAACATCAAAATTCATGAGAATCAAAAGGAGAATTTGGGTTTTAAAGAAAAACCTAGAAATTGAGATTTTTGGATTTTGACCACGATTTTGAGTATGGAATTAAGAGAAATTTATATATTTGAGTTCCTAAGGTCATGGGTAATCTTTATCTTCAAAAAAATTTCAGATTCCGAGCTCGTGGGTCCGAGGGCATTTTGGTCATTTTACATAATTTCACGTATTAGCTTAGAATTTATGTGTAGAATAAATTACTTGAATTATTATTTACAATATGCAATTTATTTGGATAGAGTTGAGCCACTCGGAGTCGGATACTCGTGGCAACAGAGTCGTTTCTTAGCGGTTTTGTACCGGAATTGAGGTAAGTGGCTTGTCTAACCTCGTGTGGGGGAACTTTCACCCCTAGGATATTATGTGATAGTTTAAATGCCTTGTACGCGAGGTGACGGGCGTGTACATGCGCTGGTTGTTGTAACACACACTTTACTTGAATTGTCCGATTAGTGATATTCCCGCTCCTAGCTGATAAAAGCGTTACCATTACCCGGTATTACTTAGAAAAGCATGATTAGCTAGGATTCAACATGTTTAATTGCCTAGTTGATTTACTTAAACTCTTGATAAATTGTTGGCACTAATTTTGATGAAGTTGTAATTTAACATATTATATTCTCTCTGTGTGTTTTCTTTATTTGATGTGTTTGTGGATTGCGGGTTCAATTCCCGGAGATCCCAGGGCTGTGGGTTCGATTCCCAGAGACCCGGAGTGATATTGTTTGTGGACTGCGGGTTCAATTCCCGGAGATCCCAGGGCTGTGGGTTCGATTCCCAGAGACCCGGATTGGCTGTGCTTGTGGACTGCGGGTTCGATTCCCGGAGACCCAGGGCTGTGGGTTCGATTCCCAGAGACCCGGCGTGATATTGGTAGGGACTACGGGTTCGATTCCCGAGATCCCGAGTTATTGGTAGGGACTACGGGTTCGATTCCCGAGATCCTGAGTTATTGGTAGGGACTGCGGGTTCGATTCCCGGAGATCCTGAGTTATTGATTATTTATTGAGATATGGGCTGCGGGTTCGATTCCCGGAGACCCAGAGGTACTGTCAATGGGACTGTGGGTTCGATTCCCACAGGTCCTGGACTTGCCGATTGAGTTTTTATTTAGTTATTTACTTGCTGCTAGCTTACATTGTAGACGGTTGCAGAAATCACTTTACTGTCGTCATTCAGATTCATAATTATTTAAACTGCTTATTATTGTTTTGATCATTATGTTATTGTTCTCTCGGTAGGGCCCTGACCTTCCTCGTCACTACTCCATCGAGGTTAGGCTTGGCACTTACCGAGTACCGCCGTGGTGTACTCATGCTACTCTTCTGCACACTTTTGTTGTGCAGATCCAGGTACATCAGGACAGGCCCATACTAGGTGATATCAGCAGCACACTTGGAGACCTCGAGGTATGATCTGCTACGTCCGCGGATCCGGAGGCCCACCTTCTATTCTGATAGTTCTAGTAGATGTTTTCCTTCATTTCGTTGTTTTAGATACTCTTTACACATAGAGCCACGGTTGTATTTCTTTTAGTCTGTGTTACCCGTGGGATTCCGGGTCTTGGTGGTATTTTTATGCAGTGTGTTGACGAGTGTATGTGCCAAGCGGCACGGATTACATTCCTATTTATATCATTTTCCGCTATTTCTTGTTTAAAGTTCATAAACTTGTACATTCCGCAAAGTGTTAGGCTTACCTAGTCGTGGGGATTGAGTGCCGTCACGACATGTTCACGATTGGTGAACTAGGGTCGTGACAAGTTGGTATCAGAGCTCTAGGTTCGTAGGAGTCACGGGACACAGACCGGTTACTTAGATTCTCGTTGATCGATACGGAGACGTCTGTATTTATTTACGAGGGGCTATGTAACTGTTTAGGAAACTCTTCAATTCTTTGAATTCTTTATCGTGCGCCATTTATTCAGTTGGAGCCAATGTCATACGTTCTTTTGCATCCACTCGTGTATTGAAATTTGTGCGCTCGGTATCGAGTATGCGCCGACGGTTCATGCTGCTGCAGAGGGACTTCAAGGGAGTCAAGAATTTACTCAACCATTGTTACCGCATGTCATCCATATCGATAATGCAAGAGAATTGAGAGATCTTCAATTGTGCACATGGGGGTGCACTAGATTCTGACATTCGATTGATAAGTACGGTCTTGAGAAGGTTTACTTAGCTGCCTAATCGTCATAGCAATGGTAGAATCACAAGGTGGATGTAGATCTAAAGATGGTTGGTGGTAATAAAGACTATATGGTTCATATGAGATATCTATTTAGCGAAGGATTCAGCCAGCAGAGATACTGGGGGGATATGAGTTTAACTGTCTTAAGAAGGACATGTGCCAAACGAATGTCTTGGGCTGTCTTATGATAAAGACGTACAAATGATAAAGGCTATTGTCATGGATTAGCAAGATGTATCTTAAGGCTTCGTGCCAAGTGAAAGGATTTCACTATCAACGATCAAATTATGGGTCATGTGTCATATCAGATTTGGCCTGCGATGTATTTAGGTACTATTCAAAAAGTTCTTGAAAACTTGCGGATGGGCAAGAGTTGAGGCTCGTATGGCATGATGATGGGACTTTAGATGTTCCTGTGTCCCTAATAAATTCTACCTTTCATTATAAGCAGGGAAGATTTCGGTGAAGGCTACATGGTGCTTTGTAGGTGTGAGAATCACAGTATGTCTTATGCTGTCGCGGTAAATAATGCTCGATGCATGGAGCGAGAAGATGTTTGGTTGTATTGGGATGAGTGTGAGCACGTGATTTTTGCCTTACTCGAGAAGTACTCCCAGAAAATTCAAAATAAAAAAAAATAGTTTCGTGTTGGGCATGATTTGTGTGATTTTGTGTTAATTTCATCTTTTGTGTGCACGTTTATTTATTTAAATTAAAAATACAAAATATATGCTAGGCTTTGCATTTTTCAGTGTTTGATATCGAAGTCATGTGATTTACATTTTTCGGGTAATATGTAATTGTGTGCGTTAATTGTAGTAAAAGCAGCGGTGTTATAGGTTGGTATATACATATGTGTGTATATATATATAAATATGTATACATACATATATATATATATATATATACACATATGCATATAATATAGCATGAAGATCCGAGCTGGGCCAAATTCAGTCTAAAAGCCAGGCCCAATCGGATTTCTTCCAACCCAGGCCCGAACGAATCCCATACCCGTCCAGCTTCATGCCTGTGTAACACTTGATCTGGACCGTTGGATTTTATTATCCAACGGCCCAGATTAATCATTTAATCCCAATATACACTCGGACTATGCTTTAACCAAACGACGTCGTTTGGTTTAAGTGAGGGGATCCTGATCGTTGATCGTAAATGATCCAACGATCAGGATTCAATCTCATCTCTGGTATATATTCCTCATTTCATACCCCGCCCCCCAAGCCAGAACCCCCCCTCTCCCTTCATCTCCCTCAGAGCTCTCAAACACCCGGTGTAACGCCGCCCTCCTCCGCCTGCCGGAAATCGCCTCACGGCGGTTCCGGTAGGCCAATCAAACCCAAACCAACGCCAAAACCTTCCCCTTACCTCCCCCATCACGATCCCGGCTTCCATTAACCTCGAATCTTGCCGGAGCTCCTCGAATCTTCATTTGAAGATTCGAGTCAAACTCGAACCTATGCCAAATTACCCCAAATTCACACCACGGTCTCCCCACACCTCCCTCGTACCCCCGCCGGCATTGGTTTGCTTCGAATCTAACCAAAAATACAAAAGCCCCAAATCCGAGCCCAAGAACCCTAATTTTGAAGAAATCCAATTCGAGCCGTTTTAGCCACAATTGAAGTCCAAGGGACTTTAGTCTAGGTGTTCTCAATCGAGAACATCCCGATTAAAGCCCGTTTGGCTTCAATAAGTCCGAGTTTTAGTTCGAAGTTTGGTCGGCAGTCTTCTTTTGAGGTATTCACTCCTTCTTTGGTCGTTTTAAGTCGATTGGTGTGAATATGTGTGTTTGTTTCATTCATTATTTCAGTTTCTCATGTTTTTAATTTCCCATACCCGTTTGGTCTGTTTCTTCTCATTTGAGGCCCTTTATTTGGCCAATTCTTCTGTTTTAGTAGTTAAAACGAATCATGAGTCCAATGTGATTAAAGTCGTCAAATAGTTCGTAACATTAATCCCTTGAATCTGCCTGATGCAATTCACTGGTATAGGGTTGGTTACTGTTTGATTCAGATTAAAGGGATAATTGGGTGTAGTTAATAGTATAATTGTTTAATCACACACCCATACAAAGGGCTAGTGGAACTGAGCACAGCAGGGTATCCACTGAACACTGCCAGGCTTATTGTTTAAGGCTTGAGCCCATCTTTGGACAGTAGTTAGTGGGGTTTGCAGGGCATTTGATGGGTCTGGCAGAGTTGGGAGTGGGCAGGGTGATTAGTTAATTAGGGGCAGGTGTTCTGGAGGGGCTGTGAGCTATAAATATAGCATCAGATAGAGACATTGGGGGGGATACACAGACACACATTATAGAGACAGACTTGAGAGCATCCGTGATAAGCAAAATACCTGGAGATATACATTGATAGGCATTCATTCATATAGACACTGATAAGATATAGATACACTTGAGACAGAACACTTGAGAGCATCTGTGATAAGCAAAAATACCTGGAGAGTACACTGAGAGTGACAAAAGGTCACTGTTTTCCTTAGTTTGGAGTCACTGTTTCATCGAATCTCTTGGCTACTGTTTCATTGCTTTGATTTCAATAGTTGAGTTGTTGTGGTCGTTTGGTTGCTGCACTCGTTTGGTTGCTGCACTGGTTTGGTTGTTGTTGTTATTACACTGCTGTGTTGCTGTTGGTCAGTGGTTTGTTGCCTTGGTCGATTGATATTGCTGGCTTGGTTTGGTTGCTGGTTGGTCTGTTGGTTTGCTGCCTGGCAGTGTTGTTGTTACTGCTTGGTTCAATTGCTGCTGTTAGTCCTTATTGTTGTTGTTGTGGTGTTCAATTGAGGCTGTTGGTCAGTGTGTTGTTACTGCTTGGTTCAAAGATAGCTGTTAGTCCTTATTGTTGTTGCTGTGGTGTCCAACTGAGGCTGTTGGTCAGTAGTTTGTTGCACTTGGTCTATTGTGTGGCTGGTTGGTCTATTTGGTTGCTGCTGGTTGTTGGTGTTGTTTCATTAGTTTGTCACTGGTTTTGGTCTAAGTGAGGTTGGTCCAGTATTGTTTCTTCTTGGTTCATTTGATACTGTTGGTTTGATTTGGTGCTGTTAGTTCATTATTTTGCTGGCTGTTGGTCTATTTGGTTGCTGGTCTATTGGTTATTGGTTTACTGTTGTTGTTACTGTTCCTGCTACTGTCACTGCATTACCATTGCTCACTCTTCCTTGTTCTTCCGCATTCCAGGTACACACCTCTTTTATTGTAATTCCTTGGTTCGACAAGAATGAAATTTGAAGCTTATGCATAAAGTCTATTGAAACATGTAGTCGTCTTATGTTCAATTACATTCTGTTAGTCTCCAATTAAGCTTGTATTGTTAGCCTTGGTTATGGAAAAGCGTAGCTAGGCCAAAGTTACATTGTCGTTAGATAAGCATGTAAACCTGAATTAGTCTTCGTATCTCTATTCAATCTTCCCTACTCATGTGCGTAATCTCCAAACCTGTTAAATGATAGACCTTGTGTTAAGAGCAAGATTAGCTAAGGAGTTGTTACTTAACGGAATGACGTAGTTAGATTAAAAAGAGTCGGGGGTGCATTTCATGTGACCCGACCCCAATTTCGGGCAAGAGTAAACAAAGCATGTTGAGAACCACAGGCGCATTTCATGTGATGTGGTTCGTAGCAAGTTTTAAGTAATTTGGAATCAACTCTTAAGTAAGATACAGTGAGATGTAGTTCGCTTTAGATTTGAATCAAAGGTACACCTCGCCCAATAGTTACATTAATCACATAGCCGTCATAAATGTACATATAAATACTTAGGTTTCGAGATGCGTCGTTTCTTAACGAATATCACGCCTTTCTCAACAAATGTAAATAAGTAGTCAACCCAGGCGCATATTTTAGTTTTACCTTTTTAAATACGGGTGTGCATTTCATGTGACCCAAATCCAAACCCCGAAATGTTGAATAAGAATATGTTGAGGATCCGGGTGCATTTCATGTGACGCGATTCGAAAGCATATTTTTAAGCAACTTTCTCTTTCGTAAATCATAACCAATAATAAAAGCGGTAAAGGGGTATTAACTTGCACTAAGTACATAATTGTAAAAAACAGATAGATAAGCCAAACAAGACAGTTGAGCGACCGTGCTAGAACCACGGAATTCGGGAATGCCTAATACCTTCTCCCGGGTTAATAGAATTCCTTATCCGGATTTCTGGTTCGCGGACCGTTAAATAGAGTCATTCTTTTCCTCGATTCGGGATTTAACCGGTGACTTGGGACACCATAAAATCTCCCAAGTGGCGACTCTGAAGTAATTAAAATAAATCCCATCTCGATTGTCCTTTAATTGGAAAAACTCCTCGTGCCCTCGCGTGCGCGTAAAAAGGAGGTGTGACAGCTCTGGCGACTCTGCTGGGGATATTTTTTTGGAATTCGAGCTCGGAATAACTGTTGTATTTGGCATATTTTATTATCTGATTTTTTTTTTTTACATGTTGGCATCAATGTGCAAAATGTTGCTTTTACTGCTTTGATATTGTGTGAACTGTACATATAAATTGTGCCGGAACCAATCTCCTCTCTGAGTCTTCTAAATCATGAAGAAGGGTGCACTTCGTGTGACTTCTTTTCCGTATAGTGTCTAATTCCCATTTTAGAACGAGGTTTGGATAAGTTGCAAAACCGGTGAAGCTTCTGTATTCCCGGATTGCTGCCTCCTCCTCGGCTCGAGCTGTCCGCTCGGGTAAGCCAAGTCTAGAACAGATAAACCCAGGTTTTAAACCTAGAATAACAAAGCTTCATGCCGGATCCCTAGTAGGAAACGTTTATTTGCATCATGTCGCAGTTGGCTTAGGGGACTCAACACAGGGGTTGGGTCCGTCTAGGACAGGTGACCTGAAATGAACAGACTATCCTGCCGCATCCTGTTTGTCTTGCGCATTTATCTGTTATAGACTTGCATGCTGACCGGCTTTAGAGATTAAAAAAAAAAAAAAAAAAAAAAAAAAAAAAAAAAAAAAAAAGAAAAAAAGAAAATTTTTGTGTTTTAAGATAAGAATAGCTTATTTGTTTAGTAAAGTGAATAAATAAATAATGCCGTTTGTTTCGTCAAAACCGAACTACGGGGGTTTGATTCTCATCGGATGTGAGATACGTAGGCAACCTCCATCGGGTCCAACTTCACCTTTTGAAAAATTAACTTTTGTACTAAATAAGTCGGTGACGCTGTTTTTGAAAATAGCCGAATGTTCCCGAAAGGGACGCCGGAAGGCTAATTTCGTATAAACGGCCACCTTTGGGTCAATTTTGATTTCGATCAATTTACCCCACGGCCTTGAAAGCCTTCGTCCCCGAGACGTTGAGAGGCCGTGATTGAAAACTAATTTTTTATTTTTTATTTTTTTTTTAGCAAAACAAAGTTGTTTTCTTATTTAAATCACCTTAATAAATGTGCAGGATGAGCACGAATCAGAATAAATCATTTTCAATCTTTAGTGAGGTCCCTCAGCAGCTCCGTATATGGTGGAACGATTTGGAAGACAGTAGCAAAAAGGTTGTAGGGAGAATTTTGGGAGGTTTGGTTGATCTATTGAATATCGAGCCAAGGGAGGACATCATCAAGGCACTGGTATCTTTCTGGGATCCGACCCGCAATGTGTTCCGTTTTGTTGACTTTGAATTGACGCCCACATTAGAGGAAATTGCGGGCTATGCAGGACTTAATGGGAAATTAAGAGGGCAATACCTGCTCTCACCAAGACCGGTATCTCCACATGGGTTTCCTGGATTTGCTGAGCATTAGTCGGAAGGTGAAAAATGATGATCTGTTGAAAGGGTATTGCGATCTTCAATTCTTATATCAACGGTACGGCACTCCTCGGGGTTTTGAAGAGTCAAACCTTGGACTGACTCACGCAGGGAATAGAACCAAGTGGGAGGCCAGACGAATTCTAGCATTCCTAACGACATTCTTGGGGGTTGTGATTTGTCCGCGTGAAGATAAGAAAATAGAGATAAGTCTGGTAGGAATAGCCGATGTTGCAATCAAAAAGGCTACCAGCACTGTGGTCCCTTTGGTTTTGTCCGAAATCTATCGGGCTTTGACTGTATGCCGAGAAGGGGGCAATTTCTTCCAAGGTTGCAATCTGTTACTTCAACTGTGGATGCAAGAACACCTCCATCACCGAACACAATACATGAATCATGGGTTGACCGGGAAAAACTGTATCAGGGGTTTCGAAGAACGGATGATGGGTGCTGTATTCCCTGAAGGCGTCGAGGCATGGCTTGCACGACTGAGCTCAATAGAAGCCGATCGGATTGAATGGGCATTCGGGTGGTTACCCGATACTGAAGTAATATATATGGCAGCCGAGGAGTGTTATATCCTTCTGATGGGAATCCGCAGTGTCCAACCATATGTCCCTCACCGTGTATTACGTCAGCTAGGAAGGTTTCAAGTTATTCCTACCGATCAAGACCTAAGGAAATACGCCATTGAGTTGAGCCCGGGAGTTGTCTTCCCCGAAGAGAAGGTTAGAAGGCTGTGGCACGAGTGTCGGTTCCTTGAGCCTAAAACCATGGTCCGGGAATTAGCCAAGGGAGAGGTGGATCCAAAGTACAACGTGTGGTTCGGGAAAAGATTTCAGATTCGTCGAAAATGTTCTAAAAGAGCCCATGTCCAACAGTTCACGGAAGATTCACGGGAACAATGGGATTGGTTAGCAAAGGAGGAGGGATACAGGACGAAGATTGGCAGGATAGAACAGCAGGTCCGGGACCTCCAATTCGAGAAGAACATGCAAGCCGCCACCGACGAAGGAGACAAAAAGAAGTTGGCACAAGAAAATGACTTCTTGAGAGCTCAAATCCAGCAAATGAAAAGAGATGCTGACAGACAGTCGAGGAGTCGGGCCGACGAAAAATTGATAAAGGGTTTGAGAAGCCAAGTCACCGACATCCAAAGAGAATTGGACGAGTCAAAAGCCCAAGTAACGAGGATCCGTGCTAGCTGGAAAAAGGAGGCACATCAACATGCACTTCACCTAAAGCGGGTAGAAGAAGATTACACTGATATCATCACTAGCCTGAGGGAAGCAAATGTTGTCCTCAGGGAGCGGGTTTTCAAGCAAGCCCAAGATGCCAGAACGGACCTCGACCGTTGCCACAATTTGATGGCCCGCCTGCAAGGACAAGTGGATAGGCTCCTAGATCAAGTCACCAACAATGCTCGAAGATTGGGGACGAAAAACCAGCAAATAGAGCGGCTACTCGGAGAAAGGGACATGATCAAGGATAGAATCGGAGAAATCGGGCACTATGTCACCATGAAGTGCCTAGCTTGTGAACGAATGCCCCGCGCCGACCTTTTCGCTTCAATCATGGGTTATGTTCATCGGATCATGGAAGAGCTGAGGGAACTGCACAAAGACCTCACACCGAGGCCTGCGGCAAGGCCGAATGATGCCTCGCAGGCCCCCAGGAGTTTTAGGGCATTAGATTTTTAATTGAAAATGTATTCTGAAATGTTAAATCAAGCCAGTTGGCAGTTCTATCTTTACTTTCCCCAATCAAGCATTTTCTTTTGTTTTGTTGATTGTTGTAAGACGTGTTTTGTAACTACACGGTTTTATTTGATATAAAAGTTACTGAATTTTGCCACAATCTTGTTACCAGAACTACGCTCGGTCTGATTCACGCGGGGTCGTGATACGTAGGCAATCCACATAAGATTCGACCACCACTAAAAAGAAAGAAAAAGAATCCAAAGGCTAAATAACAATAAGGCTTGCAAAGATAGTCGAAAAAGAAAAAAAAAAAGAAAAAGAAAAAGAAAAAGAAAAAGAAAAAGGGCCGGAATGACGCATGTTAAAGAGTACACGTAGAAAGGGCTATTTGGTTAGGTGCATTGCATCCAACGTGCTATAACATATCTGTCAAACTCGGTGAACTAACAAGTTTGTTGCGTGTTCCAGAAAGTTTAGCAGTTGGTTTGACAGAATATCCTGGCCAACCATCCCTACCGTACTAGATCCAAAGGACCAGTTACAGTAAGCATGTCGAGTTCCGGCAAGAGTCTCGAGGAAGAAAAGTCCGAGCTACAAATCATGAAGGAAGAAGTAGACCGGTTAAAACAACAGATAACAGAGATGCACCTGGCCTGGGCCAGGGAACAGTCTTCACCAAACCGCCCTACTCTCGCCTCGGCTCCGGAACATCCGCCCATCGATCCTTCAACAAGCGCCCCGAGCTATCCATACTTTCGGGGGGAAAATCCATATGCCACCCACATTCCACCAGCCAAACCAAATCCTCCTCCAGTCACCCCTGTTTTTGTAGCACCTCCACCTGCTCCTCTGCAAAGGCCGGCCAGCGAGCCATATGTTCAGATCCATGACAACTCTTACTATCCTCCAGAGCCTACTTTCAGGGCTCCTGAACCACAATCACATACACCTCACTGGGATAATCCGGCAGAACCGGAAAAACACTTCCAAAATTCGGAACACGAGGAAGTTGTCAGAAAAGTTAAAAGCCTGGAGCAATCCTTCAAGAACATGCACGGTTTAGGCAACCAGGTCAGCGTCGCCTACAAAGATCTATGTCCATTTCCGGACGTCCAGTTGCCAGCAGGATTTAAAATGCCTAAATTCGACCTATACGAGGGGCATGGTGACCCGGTGGCCCACTTGCGGGGGTTTTGCAGTAAAATGAGAGGGGCCGGAGGACGGGACGAGCTTCTGATAGCCTACTTCGGCCAGAGTCTGGGAGGATCGGCATTGGAGTGGTACACTAGACAGGATCCCAGTAGATGGTTTACGTGGGATGATCTGGCTCAAGCTTTTATCGGCCAGTTCCAATACAATCTTGAGATAATCCCCGACCGCCTATCATTGCTGAAAATAGAGAAGAAGCCTACTGAAAGCTTCAGGGAATTTGGTTTCCGATGGAGGGAACAGGCGGCCAGGGTAGATCCGCCGATGAGAGAGAGCGAGATGGTGGATTACTTCTTGCAGACATTAGAGCCCACCTACTTCGGACATCTGGTAACGTCCGTAGGTAAATCATTCACCGAGGTGATAAAAATGGGGGGTATGATCGAGGAAGGTTTGAAGGCCAACAAGATCATGAGTTACTCAGCACTGAAAGCCACCACTCAGGCTATCCAAAGCGGTACTGGAGGAGTACCGGGGAAGAAGAGGAGAGAGGAAGTGGCGGCCGTCGAGTCCGGGGCATGGTTCAAAAATAGAGGCCCCGCACCCCAATATAGCCCACCCCAGCCTCACCACCAAAATTACCCCCACAACCCATATAGCTACCCGCAACATTACTATCCCGCACCTGATCCTCATTTTACTGTCCACCATGCACAGTCATATTCTGCACTTCCCGCTCATGCACCGTGGCGTGCACCAAACCCCCAGAACAATCATCCACCCCCAAGAGCTTACAGAAACCCCTCGGGCGCGAGTTTCCGTCCGAACCGGGCATTCAGGGGTGACAGGGCGCCGAGGCCAAAGACTTTCACTCCCTTAGGAGAGTCTTATACCAGTCTGTTCCACCGGTTGAAGCAAGTAGGTTTGCTAAATCCGGTTGAAGCTAAGTTGCCAAACCCCCTTCCGAAGAACTTGGACCATTCGGTAAATTGTGCCTACTGCTCGGGATGTCCGGGACATGATACAGAAAAGTGTTGGAGGCTGAAGACGGCCATCCAGGAGCTCATTGACACCCGCAGGATCGAGGTCCAGACTCCAACAGAGCCCAACATCAACCAAAACCCGCTTCCAACTCATCGTGAGACCAATATGATCGAGTTGGTACGGGCGGAGGAAGGAAAAGAGAAAGCCTCTCAGACTGTAATGATGATTAAGTCTAGCGGGGCAGGAACGAGAAAAGGGCCAAGCTGTGATGAGTCGCCCAGTTGCAAGAAAGACATACCAGGAGAATCGGAAGCAGGAAAGGAAAGTGTGAACGAAGTACCGGTGAAGCCGGCCAAGATAGTTGTACCGGGGGCAGCAATCAAGCCCATCCTGACAGTAGCAGGCGTTCGAATGGATCCTTTCATCATCCAGCCGGCAACACAGCTGCCAGTAACTGATAGCCGGGCTGTCCCGTGGAATTATGCTCGGATTACAACGACCTACAGAGGAAAGGAGGTGAAAGAGGAAGTTTGTGAAGCCCAAGGGTTGACCCGCTCGGGGAGATGTTTTGCCCTTGCGGAATTGAGGAAGACCACTCCGGCAGTATTGAAAAAGCCGGTCACTGATGAAGAAGCAGAAGAATTCTTGAAAAAGATGAAGCTGCACGACTACTCCGTCTTAGAGCAGTTAAAGAAGACTCCGGCACAAATATCATTGCTATCCTTGCTGATACATTCCGAAGAGCATCGGCAAGCATTGATGAAAGTCCTGAATGAGGCACATGTACCGGATAAAATCTCGGTGAGCCATTTGGAGAAGATCACCAATCGGATCTTCGAAGCAAATCGGATCACATTCACCGATGACGAGTTGCTTGAGGAAGGCACTGAGCATAACAGGGCTTTATATCTTACGGTGAAGTGTGAAGAGGCGGTGGTTACCAAAGTCTTGGTCGATAATGGGTCCGGTGCTAACATTTGTCCTCTCTCTACACTGGGCAAATTAAAAGTAGACATCGGCAGGGTACGCGAGAACAGGGTATGTGTTCGAGGGTTCGACGGAGGAGGTAAAGCGTCGGTTGGTGACATAGTGCTAATCTTGACAATTGGGCCAGTGGAGTTCACCATGGAATTCCAGGTGCTGGACATGGTGGTGTCATATAACCTCCTAATAGGGCGACCATGGATTCATGCCGCAAGAGCAGTTCCATCCAGCTTGCACCAGCTCGTCAAGTTTGAATGGGACCAGCAGGAGATCGTCGTTCATGGAGAGAACGACCCACAATCGGGCACCATCATTCCCTTTGTTGAGACGGAAGAAGACGTTGGGCCGTGGGTGTACCAGGTCTGCGATGTGGTGTCCGCCCACCGAGTTCCGGAAGGGGAATGTATTCCCGGCGACAGAACAATTACTGCGGATGTCATGGTGGCGCATGAAATGTTGCGACATGGTTTCGTACCCGGTAAAGGGCTAGGTGCATCTCTGCAAGGAATTATACAACCGGTATCAGTGGTCGAAAACTTGGGAACCTTCGGCTTGGGATTCCAGCCAACCTCGGAGGACATCCGGCGAGCAAAGAGGAGCAAGCAGAAAACATGGGTGCTCCCAAAGCCTGTTCCACGCCTCTCCCAATCTTTTGTCAGGTCCGGAGCAAGAGGACATCCAGCGCCAAAGATTCCCGGTCCTACGGTCAGGCCAGACGAAGAGTTCTTCAGGAAGTTCGAAAACCTATTCACAGATGTATGTATGCTCGAAGATGGTGAAGGATCCAGTCATGCCGAGATACAATTTGTGGGACCAAAGGCAAAACCGAATAACTGGAAGGCTACTCCTCTCCCTGTCCGGAAGGAGTCTTGGTAGTTTGTCTTGGATTGTCTTTCTTTCGAAATTTTGTATTGGGGGTTTGTCCCCGGAGTAAAATCCCGTTCGTTTTGTTTATTTTTGATTTAAGTTTGCAGTTTGTTTTCCCCTTTGTACAATTCCCATCAATGAAAGTTGGTTCCTTCGTGTCTAATTTTGTTTATCTTTTCTTCTTTTTACTTTTCTGAACAGCCTTCTTGCAACTGATCTTAATGATATGGCGTGCTTAAAGATTAATCAACCCAGTCTAGAAAGTCAATCGGGTTTGGAAATAATAACACATGAAATAAGAAGTGACGAGAGTGAGTCAGAGTACGGCGATGATGAAGCCGTGGAAGAAATCGGTGAAGAATTAAGTCACTTCGAGGAAAAGCCCAAACCGAACTTAAATGATACCGAGGCCGTTAATCTAGGGAATGCTGATGACGTCAAAGAAACCCGGATAAGTGTCCATATTGAACCCAATCCGAGAGAAGAATTGATCAAAACACTCATGGAGTTTAAAGATATTTTCGCATGGTCGTACGACGACATGCCAGGACTCAGCACTGATCTAGTGGTTCATAGATTACCCACCGATCCGGCATATCCTCCCGTCAAGCAAAAGCTGCGGAAATTCAAGACGGAGATGAGTGTGAAGATTAAGGAGGAGGTAACCAAGCAGTTGCAGGCGAAAGTCATTCGTGTCACTCGATACCCTGAATGGTTGGCTAACGTAGTACCGGTGCCAAAGAAAGACGGAAAGATCAGGGTATGCGTGGACTATCGCAATCTCAACAAGGCAAGCCCTAAGGATAATTTCCCACTTCCCAATATCCATATCCTGATTGATAATTGCGCCGGACGCGAGATTGGATCCTTTGTGGACTGTTATGCGGGATATCATCAGATTTTGATGGATGAAGAAGACGCAGAAAAGACGGCTTTTATCACACCGTGGGGGACTTATTGCTACCGAGTGATGCCGTTCGGTTTGAAGAATGCAGGGGCAACCTATATGAGGGCGATGACTACGGTATTCCATGACATGATACACAAGGAAATTGAGGTGTACGTGGATGATGTGATCATAAAATCTAGGCGTCAAGAAGACCATGTTGCTGACCTCAGGAAGTTCTTTCAAAGACTCCGAAGGTACGACATCAAGCTTAATCCGGCCAAATGTGCATTCGGAGTTCCGTCAGGAAAGTTGCTAGGATTCATCGTCAGCCGACGGGGCATTGAGTTGGACCCATCCAAAATCAAGTCCATTCAGGAGTTAGCCCCGCCGAAGAATAAAACAGAGGTAATGAGTCTGTTGGGAAGGTTGAATTACATCAGTAGGTTTATTGCCCAACTTACGGCAACTTGTGAACCCATATTCCGCCTATTGAAGAAAGACGCTGCGATAGAATGGACGGCAGAATGTCAGGAAGCGTTTGACCGGATCAAAGGGTATCTGTCAAACCCACCCGTACTAGTTCCGCCTGAGCCAGGTAGACCCCTGATTCTTTATCTGACGGTCTTGGAGAATTCGTTTGGCTGCGTACTGGGGCAGCATGATCTTACCGGGAGGAAGGAACGGGCCATTTACTACCTCAGTAAGAAGTTCACAGTCCACGAGGTCAAGTACACTCATCTAGAAAAGACATGTTGCGCCCCGACTTGGGTAGCCCAAAAGCTGAAACACTACTTGTCTTCTTACACCACTTACCTCATTTCGCGTCTGGATCCGTTGAAGTATATTTTCCAGAAACCCATGCCTACGGGGAGGTTAGCAAAGTGGCAAATATTACTTACGGAATTCGACATCATATACGTGACAAGGACGGCTATGAAAGCTCAAGCCCTAGCCGGTCACTTAGCTGAAAATCCCGTTGATGACGAATACGAACCTTTGAGGACGTATTTTCCAGATGAGGAAGTATTGCAGATTGAGGGGTTGGAACTAACCAAGGATCCGGGATGGAAGCTCTTCTTCGATGGAGCGGCAAACGCAAAAGGAGTCGGAGTAGGGGCTGTGCTTATATCTGAAACAGGACATCATTATCCTGTTACCGCTCAACTGCGTTTTCACTGTACCAATAACATGGCTGAGTACGAGGCATGTATCTTGGGGTTGCGATTAGCGGTGGACATGGATGTACGGGACGTCTTGGTCTTGGGGGACTCGGACCTTCTGGTACATCAGATTCAGGGAGAATGGGAAACCAGAGATTTAAAGCTTATCCCATATCGTCAGTGTTTGCATGATTTGACCAAACGCTTTCGATCGGTAGAATTCAAGCACATCCCAAGGATGCATAATGAGGTTGCCGACGCGTTGGCTACTTTAGCATCAATGCTACATCACCCGGACAAGGTTCGTGTCGATCCGTTACATATCCATGTCCGGAATCAACATGCTTATTGTAATGTAATAGAGGAAGAGGTGGATGGTGAACCGTGGTTTCATGATGTCAAGGAATACCTCCGGTTAGGAGTATACCCAGAGCAAGCAACTGGAGATCAAAAGCGAGCTATTCGGCGGTTGGCGAACGGATTTTTCCTTAGTGGAGGGGTGCTTTACAAAAGAGCCCCAGACTTGGGATTATTGAGATGCATAGATGCAAGTCAAGCCACAACAGTTATGACGGATATACACTCGGGAGTTTGCGGACCACACATGAGCGGATACGTATTGGCAAAGAAGATTCTTCGAGCAGGATATTATTGGCTCACTATGGAGCGGGATTGTATAAGTTTCGTGCGAAGATGCCATCGGTGTCAGATACACGGAGATTTGATTCATTCTCCGCCGACTGAATTGCATACAATGTCGGCACCATGGCCGTTTGTCGCATGGGGTATGGATGTTATTGGACCTATTGAGCCTGCGGCTTCCAATGGTCACAGGTTCATTCTGGTAACGATTGATTATTTTACCAAGTGGGTGGAGGCCAAAACATTCAAATCGGTGACCAAAAAGGCGGTGGTGGATTTCGTACACTCCCACATCATCTGCAGGTTTGGAATTCCAAAGATGATCATTACAGATAACGGTGCAAATCTTAACAGTGGATTGATGAAAGAGGTATGTCAACAGTTCAAGATTACACACCGAAATTCCACACCGTATCGCCCAAAAGCAAATGGTGCGGTCGAGGCAACAAACAAGAACATAAAGAAGATATTGAGGAAAATGGTAGAAGGATCTAGGCAATGGCATGAAAAGCTACCATTCGCGCTGTTGGGTTATCGCACTACCGTCCGGACTTCGGTAGGTGCAACTCCTTACTTGTTGGTATACGGGACTGAAGCAGTAATACCCGCAGAAGTTGAGATTCCATCCCTCCGAATTGTCGCTGAAGCTGAGATTGACGATGATGAGTGGGTCAAAACCCGATTAGAGCAACTGAGCTTGATCGATGAAAAGAGATTGACAGCAGTATGTCACGGCCAATTGTATCAAAGGAGAATGGCGAGAGCATACAACAAGAAGGTACGTCCCGGGAGATTTGAAGTGGGACAGCATGTGCTGAAGAGGGTTCTACCCCATCAGGCCGAAGCGAAAGGCAAGTTCGCTCCAAATTGGCAGGGACCTTTTGTGGTGACTAGAGTATTATCCAACGGCGCTCTATGTCTGACTGATGTCGAGGGAAGATGCACCGATATGGCTATCAATTCGGATGCAGTTAAGAGATATTATGTGTAATTCTTTAATGCATTTGTCAACGCTTGGTTTCGTTTGTGTGTATTTGGCATTTTTCGGAGAATGAAATGACAGAGGCAATTTTTCTACTACCCAAACACTTTAACTTTTGTTTCCCCATTTGAGCCTTAATTGTTCTTTCATATACCCTCTTTCGGAATCATCAAGGAAGATGTGTAACAAAATAGAAAAGAAACAAAAAGTAATACAAGAAAAAGTGAACTACGTTCGACCTGATTCCTCGAGAAGGATACGTAGGCGCCACACGGCTCGGTCATAATAAAATAAAAATCAAAAATCCCCCAAGCAACAAAACTGGGGCAGAAGTCATTGTTTCGTTGGAAAGATAGTGTGGATTCCGAAAGTTGTAATAAGCTAACCGTTGAGGCTAAACCCCTTTCTTCGGCCTCACGCGCAGAAACCATATCAAGAACCAGAAAGACCTCTCGATCAGTATTTGAGAAGTGCCAAGGCATGTGAATTAAAGCCAAGAGTGACATCCCGACCCTCGATTGAAGCCAGGATGCACAAGCCGAAAGGGGATAACGCTCTAGAGGGAATCTCGGGGGTGATACCCCGCCGCAAGGAAAGAAAGCATAAATGAGAGAGTCTTAACGGTGAAAACCCTCGCGGGCACCTTAAGGCGAAGGAAGTTGAGAGAAGTAAAATGAGAGAGTCTTACGGTGAAAACCTTTACGGGCACCTTAAGGCGACGGGAGATAGAGAGAAATGAGAGAATCTCATTAGTGAAAACCCTTTGAAGGGCACCGTGAGGTGACAGGACGAGATGGTTACAAGATGTCTGCATGAGACAAGGTTGGGATATCCGCTTACCTCTAGCAGGACGCGGTATCAGAAAGTGATTGACATGAATAGACTGGGTAGTTTAATCTCAAAGGCGCGGCATAACATTGGATCAGGCACACATTCAGATAAGTTTTCCTATTTTTGAGTTCAGAAAAGTTTTTCTCTTCTTTTGTCATTTGCGGTCAGTGTTCTTTTCTTTTCTTTCATTTTCGAAAATTGATTTTTCAAAGCTTACTACCAAGTCTCCCAAAGCAGTATATTGAAAGTGAATAGGCATGGAACGAGGCAATAAGACAGAAGTCGTTACGATAGTAAGATTGGGATGACAGGTTGAGTGGAAGGTTCGCAAGAATTATGGAGTATGATGGACACATATGGCATGTCCGAAAGATGATTTCACGCAACGGATCACCGGCTAAAAGAGTCGGATCAAACCAAAGAGTGGAATAAAAGGAAAGATGAGAGGTCGTTCGTGGAAAAAGCATCGTCCCAAGCAAGCGTCAACGTCGTCCTCAAAGTTCGAGAGAGGCCAAGCGGCTGAAAGAGAATGGCCTCAACAAGAGTGGCACGACCGCTCGCGGCGTTTTGAAACTAACAATTTTTCTTTGATTTAAAGCAGGAAAAGAGGGTCCAACGGCAGAAAAGCATACCGTCCGGAAATTTATCACACTGGGGCAGAAAATTTTCTCCTGTTGCGAAAATTTTCTGGAAAGCAAGACTCGGAGGATAAGTGTAGAAAGCAACACAAGACGGAATGATCTTTGAGCCCGGTATCATCCCCAGCAGTTGTGGGGAAAATAAAACAATGGCTTCGAGATTCCTCCAGCAGTATTACATTCCATAATTTGCTCGAGGAGGCAAAAGCGTGAGTCCCACGGGAGGTATGGGAAGAAGGAAGAAAATGAGGGGTGAAGGAAACAAAGAATGCTTCCTCGGCAGCATCATCCCCAGCAGGCGAGTAAACAGTTCAAAAATATCCCCAGCGGCCAGGAGAAAAGTAATACGACCCAGGGGAAGGCAATTCCAAGACAGGATAATTCAGAAGAGAAGGTGGTCCGAGAGGTAACGCAGGAAGAAGAAAATGGTACAAGAGGCGAAGGAAGGTAATCAAGATAGGATGAAGTCAGTGAGTAGTAGTTGAAGTCAGGGAGCCCGCCTGGAGAATGGAGTGGCGATTTAATTTTGAAGTTGTAGTTGAAGTCAGGGAGCCCGCCCGGAGAATGGAGTGGCGATTTAATTTTGAAGTAGTAGTTGAAGTCGGGGAGCCCGCCTGGAGAATGGAGTGGCGATTTAATTTTGAAGTTGTAGTTGAAGTCGGGGAGCCCGCCTCTGGAGAATGGAGTGGCGATTTAATTTTGAAGTTGTAGTTGAAGTCGGGGAGCCCGCCCGGAGAATGGAGTGGCGATTTAATTTTGAAGTAGTAGTTGAAGTCGGGGAGCCCGCCCGGAGAATGGAGTGGCGATTTAATTTTGAAGTTGTAGTTGAAGTCGGGGAGCCCGCCCTGGAGAATGGAGTGGCGATTTAATTTTGAAGTTGTAGTTGAAGTCGGGGAGCCCGCCTCTGAAGAATGGAGTGGCGATTTAATTTTAAAGTAGTAGTTGAAGTCAGGGAGCCCGCCCTGGAGAATGGAGTGGCGATTTAATTTTGAAGTTGTAGTTGAAGTCGGGGAGCCCGCCTGGAGAATGGAGTGGCGATTTAATTTTGAAGTTGTAGTTGAAGTCGGGGAGCCCGCCTGAAGAATGGAGTGGCGATTTATTTGAAGTAGTAGTTGAAGTCGGGGAGCCCGCCTGGAGAATGGAGTGGCGATTTAATTTTGAAGTTATAGTTGAAGTCAGGGAGCCCGCCTGGAGAATGGAGTGGCGATTTAATTTTGAAGTAGTAGTTGAAGTCAGGGAGCCCGCCTGGAGAATGGAGTGGCGATTTTGTTTCGAAGTAGTAGTTGGAGTCAGGGAGCCCGCCTGGAGAATGGAGTGGCAAGTTGTTTTGAGTTGGTAGAGGAAAGCGGTAGAATGTAACAGGAATCTCCAGCATGAATCCAAGTTCGTAAGAAGAGACGAAGCGTCAGAAGGAACGCCAAGTCAGACAAGATGGCAAGGAGCGCGACAAGATCAAATTAAAAAGGATAGATAAGAACTTGTAGTACTGTAACCTAGTCTAGCTTCTTGTTTTTGTTGCTTAGCGCGGTGTAACAAGGAAATCGGTTAAGCAGTGGTAACAGCAGTAACAGCGGCAACAGCAGTAACAGCGAGATCGCAACAGGCATGGTAGTCCCAGCTACCAGAACTTCCCGAACTACATTGACCTGATTCCCTTTTAGCCGGGGATATGTAGGAGACCTTTGAAGCAAGGTTCGGTCAAAACTTTTCCAAAATGCTTCATACGGAGTGTTCGGATAGGCAAAAATCGCTTATATCCGCTCATTTATCTTTGCACGAAAACTCGGCGTGTTTACGCGCAAAGAGGGGCAGCTGTGAGCACGTGATTTTTGCCTTACTCGAGAAGTACTCCCAGAAAATTCAAAATAAAAAAAAATAGTTTCGTGTTGGGCATGATTTGTGTGATTTTGTGTTAATTTCATCTTTTGTGTGCACGTTTATTTATTTAAATTAAAAATACAAAATATATGCTAGGCTTTGCATTTTTCAGTGTTTGATATCGAAGTCATGTGATTTACATTTTTCGGGTAATATGTAATTGTGTGCGTTAATTGTAGTAAAAGCAGCGGTGTTATAGGTTGGTATATACATATGTGTGTATATATATATAAATATGTATACATACATATATATATATATATATATACACATATGCATATAATATAGCATGAAGATCCGAGCTGGGCCAAATTCAGTCTAAAAGCCAGGCCCAATCGGATTTCTTCCAACCCAAGCCCGAACGAATCCCATACCCGTCCAGCTTCATGCCTGTGTAACACTTGATCTGGACCGTTGGATTTTATTATCCAACGGCCCAGATTAATCATTTAATCCCAATATACACTCGGACTATGCTTTAACCAAACGACGTCGTTTGGTTTAAGTGAGGGGATCCTGATCGTTGATCGTAAATGATCCAACGATCAGGATTCAATCTCATCTCTGGTATATATTCCTCATTTCATACCCCGCCCCCCAAGCCAGAACCCCCCCTCTCCCTTCATCTCCCTCAGAGCTCTCAAACACCCGGTGTAACGCCGCCCTCCTCCGCCTGCCGGAAATCGCCTCACGGCGGTTCCGGTAGGCCAATCAAACCCAAACCAACGCCAAAACCTTCCCCTTACCCCCCCCATCACGATCCCGGCTTCCATTAACCTCGAATCTTGCCGGAGCTCCTCGAATCTTCATTTGAAGATTCGAGTCAAACTCGAACCTATGCCAAATTACCCCAAATTCACACCACGGTCTCCCCACACCTCCCTCGTACCCCCGCCGGCATTGGTTTGCTTCGAATCTAACCAAAAATACAAAAGCCCCAAATCCGAGCCCAAGAACCCTAATTTTGAAGAAATCCAATTCGAGCCGTTTTAGCCACAATTGAAGTCCAAGGGACTTTAGTCTAGGTGTTCTCAATCGAGAACATCCCGATTAAAGCCCGTTTGGCTTCAATAAGTCCGAGTTTTAGTTCGAAGTTTGGTCGGCAGTCTTCTTTTGAGGTATTCACTCCTTCTTTGGTCGTTTTAAGTCGATTGGTGTGAATATGTGTGTTTGTTTCATTCATTATTTCAGTTTCTCATGTTTTTAATTTCCCATACCCGTTTGGTCTGTTTCTTCTCATTTGAGGCCCTTTATTTGGCCAATTCTTCTGTTTTAGTAGTTAAAACGAATCATGAGTCCAATGTGATTAAAGTCGTCAAATAGTTCGTAACATTAATCCCTTGAATCTGCCTGATGCAATTCACTGGTATAGGGTTGGTTACTGTTTAATTCAGATTAAAGGGATAATTGGGTGTAGTTAATAGTATAATTGTTTAATCATACACCCATACAAAGGGCTAGTGGAACTGAGCACAGCAGGGTATCCACTGAACACTGCCAAGCTTATTGTTTAAGGCTTGAGTCCATCTTTGGACAGTAGTTAGTGGGGTGTGCAGGGAATATGATGGGTTGGGAAGCCAGGGTAGGGGGTAACCTTAGGGGCAGGTGTTCTGGAGGGGCTGTGAGCTATAAATATAGCATCAATATAGGATTGAGGGGGATATTCATAGACACACATTATAGAGACAGACTTGAGAGCATCTGTGATAAGCAAAATACCTGGAGATATACATTGATAGGCATTCATTCATATAGACACTGATAAGATATAGATACACTTGAGACAGAACACTTGAGAGCATCTGTGATAAGCAAAAATACCTGGAGAGTACACTGAGAGTGACAAAAGGTCACTGTTTTCCTTAGTTTGGAGTCACTGTTTCATCGAATCTCTTGGCTACTGTTTCATTGCTTTGATTTCAATAGCTGAGTTGTTGTGGTCGTTTGGTTGCTGCACTCGTTTGGTTGCTGCACTGGTTTGGTTGTTGTTGTTATTACACTGCTGTGTTGCTGTTGGTCAGTGGTTTGTTGCCTTGGTCGATTGATATTGCTGGCTTGGTTTGGTTGCTGGTTGGTCTGTTGGTTTGCTGCCTGGCAGTGTTGTTGTTACTGCTTGGTTCAATTGCTGCTGTTAGTCCTTATTGTTGTTGTTGTGGTGTTCAATTGAGGCTGTTGGTCAGTGTGTTGTTACTGCTTGGTTCAAAGATAGCTGTTAGTCCTTATTGTTGTTGCTGTGGTGTCCAACTGAGGCTGTTGGTCAGTAGTTTGTTGCACTTGGTCTATTGTGTGGCTGGTTGGTCTATTTGGTTGCTGCTGGTTGTTGGTGTTGTTTCATTAGTTTGTCACTGGTTTTGGTCTAAGTGAGGTTGGTCCAGTATTGTTTCTTCTTGGTTCATTTGATACTGTTGGTTTGATTTGGTGCTGTTAGTTCATTATTTTGCTGGCTGTTGGTCTATTTGGTTGCTGGTCTATTGGTTATTGGTTTACTGTTGCTGTTACTGTTCCTGCTACTGTCACTGCATTACCATTGCTCACTCTTCCTTGTTCTTCCGCATTCCAGGTACACACCTCTTTTATTGTAATTCCTTGGTTCGACAAGAATGAAATTTGAAGCTTATGCATAAAGTCTATTGAAACATGTAGTCGTCTTATGTTCAATTACATTCGGTTAGTCTCCAATTAAGCTTGTATTGTTAGCCTTGGTTATGGAAAAGCGTAGCTAGGCCAAAGTTACATTGTCGTTAGATAAGCATGTAAACCTGAATTAGTCTTCGTATCTCTATTCAATCTTCCCTACTCATGTGCGTAATCTCCAAACCTGTTAAATGATAGACCTTGTGTTAAGAGCAAGATTAGCTAAGGAGTTGTTACTTAACGGAATGACGTAGTTAGATTAAAAAGAGTCGGGGGTGCATTTCATGTGACCCGACCCCAATTTCGGGCAAGAGTAAACAAAGCATGTTAAGAACCACAGGCGCATTTCATGTGATGGGGTTCGTAGCAAGTTTTAAGTAATTTGGAATCAACTCTTAAGTAAGATACGGTGAGATGTAGTTCGCTTTAGATTTGAATCAAAGGTACACCTCGCCCAATAGTTACATTAATCACATAGCCGTCATAAATGTACATATAAATACTTAGGTTTCGAGATGCGTCGTTTCTTAACGAATATCACGCCTTTCTCAACAAATGTAAATAAGTAGTCAACCCAGGCGCATATTTTAGTTTTACCTTTTTAAATACGGGTGTGCATTTCATGTGACCCAAATCCAAACCCCGAAATGTTGAATAAGAATATGTTGAGGATCCGGGTGCATTTCATGTGACGCGATTCGAAAGCATATTTTTAAGCAACTTTCTCTTTCGTAAATCATAACCAATAATAAAAGCGGTAAAGGGGTATTAACTTGCACTAAGTACATAATTGTAAAAAACAGATAGATAAGCCAAACACGACAGTTGAGCGACCGTGCTAGAACCACGGAATTCGGGAATGCCTAATACCTTCTCCCGGGTTAATAGAATTCCTTATCCGGATTTCTGGTTCGCGGACTGTTAAATAGAGTCATTCTTTTCCTCGATTCGGGATTTAACCGGTGACTTGGGACACCATAAAATCTCCCAAGTGGCGACTCTGAAGTAATTAAAATAAATCCCATCTCGATTGTCCTTTAATTGGAAAAACTCCTCGTGCCCTCGCGTGCGCGTAAAAAGGAGGTGTGACAATGAGGTCATACCCTATGGTGTTAGAGTGCTAATAGAGCACAGGTGGTTATATTCGTTGGATCAAGTGAGTTGCGGTTGAATAATAGTAAATGACTTGAGAGAATGGTTCTAATGTGTTCGAGAGTCGTGTAATAGTGGCTTGGGGCTAAATGGGAGAGTCCCACCGCTTAAGATTGGGTCGCATGGTTAATTACCTGTGTGAATTCTGGATACTAGCGTATTATTGTGTTATTGCAGCCACGGAAAAGGGCCATGAGTGGTAATTTGAGTATATGTATTGTTGAATGCGTGTTATGTTTAGCCTTACTGGCTCATGTTCAAACTTGAGGGGAAATTCATGATTTATGCCTCGTATAAGTGCAGACTTCGCGGGAAGTGATTCCGCTGGATGCTTTATCGAGAGGGTATTCATATGTTATAAAGAAATTCAGTAGAGTTGGTTGCGTACTGGGGCAAGTTAGAACCGGATGGTTCTTAGTAGCGGTCCTAGTGAATTCAAGAGGTAAAGTGTGGTGCCTGATAATTCTAAGTCTATAAGTACAGTTAAGGCTCAAGCTTTTGAAGCAACTTATGAAGAAAGGCACAAAACGATCTATGATGTTTTGACTTATGGTGTAGTATTTGAGAGACATGAAATGGTCGTCGTTCTTGAGATAGCATGGCCTTATGATTTAAGGTCACTCGGGGTAAGTGCGGTTGAAATAAGTTAGGTATTGAAGGAAGATATTAACATTTCTAAGTTAATCAAGGATAACCTGGAAGGAAGTAGATTGATCAGCCATAGTTGAGTTGGCGTATTGGTGTCAATGATCGGTTCATGCAACGAGTTATGCATGTGATTTGTGGCGGTGCATTTGAGACTTGTCGGCCGCAGTGATTGATGTCATTCTGAAGTATTCGTCTGTTAGGGGCCTGTTGAGTAGGCAGACCTCGGAAAGGGTTATGGTGGCTTGGACCACTACTTATGGATTGGCATATTCGATGGTTATGAGAATTCGCCGTATGTTGTTATAGTTCTCCTGCAGTGAGCTTAATGAAAAGTCTTATGTGATGAAGTATTAGCCTATCGTCGGTTCTAGAGCTATGATGGAAATTGTGCCTATCGTATATCGGCACGTGGGGTACAGTGAGTAGTATGAAAATTTGAAGTAAGGACCAAGGTCACAATTTGGTCAATGAATGTGATATAAAGAGCTCGGATGAGCAGGGAAAAAGTGTCACTATTTTGAGTAAGATGGGTATTAACATCAGTATCATTTGAGATCGGTGTTTTATGAGAAAGGCTTTGCATCCCGATTAGGTACTCCTGATCGCTTTTCAGTGTTAGTGCAGCCGGTGGGTTGAATGTGCAGGTCCGTTTAATTATTCGGAAGATGGTGGGAGCTTGACCCACAAGAAGATTGTATAGGTGTGACTTGTAGTCACTTGATTGGTTAGAAATTTAAACCAAGTATGAGGATTTTGGTGATATCATCCATTTGAGAACTTATGCCTGGAGGGCACTCTGCTTAGTGGGTTATAGACCTGTGAAATATTATTGACTTAGCTTGGCACGACCGGGATAGACTTAAGGTCGGTGGATAGATTTAAATGTGGAAGTGAGCCTTGCGTCAGGCCAGTTATATGTTTCTTCCAGCAATGCGCCCTTTATGGAGGGATAGTCGCGGTCTTATTTCGCGGTTAGTTAATTCAAGTAAAGATATATTGCACCGTATGAGTGTGTGACGGCTTGGTAAGTTCCTTATGTGTTGAGGTTCCGCTCAGCGGTGATGTTATATGAGCATGATGGCTCTTGAGGCTCATATCTTATATCACACCTCAGTTGTGCTTAAGTTGTAGCCTATAGCGCTATATGTTTCATTGTGTCTGATATCATGCACCTTAGTGTGCTTATGATCGATAGTCAGTATTTTGATGTGACGAGCTATTCAGCTCGACATATGACTCCTTGTATGAGTTTTATATCGTTGGGGTCGGATGGCACGCCGCCATGGTTATATTGTTGGGATCGGGTGGCACGCCGCCATGGTTATATTGTTGGGATCGGGTGGCACGCCGCCATGGTTATATTGTTGGGATCGGGTGGCACGCCGCCATGGTTATATTGTTGGGATCGGGTGGCACGCCGCCATGGTTATATTGTTGGGATCGGGTGGCACGCCGCCATGGGCATATTGTTGGGATCGGGTTGCACGCCGCAACAATGTGGTGTCTATTTCGGTGTCTATAATTGCTTTTATGTGTTATGTTTCCTATTTTCCTGAGGAGGCCCATGTTTATGTGAGAGCTGAATAATTCTCTCTAGTTTTCGCCTTCCTTTTGTATCACGTACGAATCAGTAGCCTACTGGCACATTGTGTCATCTCGTGGGACTTTTGATTATGTCTGAGGTGGCTTATCGCCTGAGCAGTTCGTACTGGGTGAGATGAGGTTATGGGATTTGGGGTCAGTGCAAACTGATTATATGAAGTATATTATAGAGGAAAATAACATTCTCTGGTTTAGGACAAGGTAATGGATCTTGTTAGAAGTATAGACTGAATGATTTGTTGACTTGGCAACTAAATATGAATTCCTGCACATCTCTTCCGTCGTATCGGTGTTGTAAAAGCTAGAGCAAGACCCATGTAGGTCATGAGATGCAATGAGAGCATCGGATTTGTGGAATTTCGACTATTATATTTAAAGAATATTATTGTGGTCCCATGAGTAAAGTGATGCAAAGTGTGAATTCAACAAAGTTATGCAGTCATGTATGGGTACAACATGTGAAGAATGATATTGTGGTCGTATGATGGAAACATGCTAGGCAGGAAATTCCGGATGTTGGAATTGGGTCTAATGGCTTATTTACTCGAATAAAGGAGTATGTCTATAGAGTTATCGAGCTAATGTGCTCAAATGAGTTGCGGAAGCACAGGAAGTTGCATGAGATGTTAAACCAGTGATTTTAGACTACTTCAGTGTAGTTCTGAGCACGTTCGAGGACGAACGTATGTTAAGTGGGGGAGATTGTAACGACCCAACCGGTCGTTTTGAGATACGGCGCGTCATTCAGCAGTTTGAGGCCATGAGCAACTTCATCTCAAGTATATTGACTTGTGTGTATGGTCAGAATTAAATTCAAGAAGTTTGGAGTCAAATTTAAATGAAAATTCTTATTTCCAAAGCTTAAAACTGAAGAAATGAACTAGGATTGGAATTTTGAGTATACGACCTCGGAATTGAGATTTGAAGGTTCCAACAAGTTCATATGATGATTTCGGACTTGGGCGTATGCCTGGATCGGGTTTTGGATAACCCGGGAGCGTTTTGGCGCATATTATGGAAGATAGCATTTTAGAAGAAATTGCATCAATTTGGCTTAAAATGCATTTTAGTGTTATTAATGTCCGTTTGGGATTCCGAGACTGGGAGTAGCTCCGTATGGTTATTCTGGATTTGGGAGCGCGATCGGAAGTGAATTCGGAGGTCCGTGGGTCATTTTGGAGTCGTTTGGCGAAAGATAGAAAATTGAAGGTTTTTGAGAAAATTTGACCGGAAGTGGAAATTTTGATATCGGACTCAAAAATGCAAATCTTATGGTTCGGATAGTTTCGTTAGGTGATTTGGGACTTAGGAGTGTGTTCGGAATATTTTTGTGACGACCGGTGTAGAATTAAGCTTGAATTGGCAAAGTTAGTATTTTGGCGAATTTCGGTTGATAGGTGAGATTTTGATCCGAGGGTCGGAATGGAATTCCGAAAGTTTCTGTAGCTTCGATATATCATTTTGAACGTGTGTGCAAAATTTGAAGTCAATCGGATGCGATTTGATAGGTTTCGGCATCGGAAATAGAAGTTGGAAACTTCATAGTTCATAAAGTTTGAATCGGGGTGTAATTCATGGTTTTAGAGTCGTTTGATGTGGTTTGAGGCCTCGAGCAAGTCCGTAATGTGCTTTGAGGTTGGTTGGTATGATTGATTGGGGTCCCGGGGGCCTCGGGTGTGTTTCGGGTTGTGATCACGCTCTTATTTGATGTTTTAACCTTTGCTTCTTTGAACATAAAGGGGTACCATATTAGGTAAATAATCTCCAAATTCAATTTTGTTTAAACCATTAGATCCGTATCGAAATTACGGAGCCATAGGAAAAAGAATCATCGAATTTGGACATCGTATGAGGAAGTTATGCTTATTTTTGTGTCGGGGAAAAACTGCTGCTTCTGGTATGCTCGCAATTGCGAACTTTTTGTCGCAAATGCGATGCCCGTTCGCAATTGCGAACTTTTTATCGCAATTGTGACCCTTCCCAGCCTCTCTTTGTTCGCAATTGCAAAGAACTTCTTCGTTTTTGCGAGGGTTCGCAATTGCGAACCCTGGATCGCAAATGCGACTTCTGCAGCTTGATTTTAGCTGTGAACCTCGAGTTTTTGCTTCATTTTACCATATTTTGAGCCCTAGGTCCGAGAATGGGCGATTTTGAGAGTGGATTTTCATACCAAATCATTGGGTAAGTTCCTCTAACTAGTTTTCAACCTTTATTTTGTGTTTATACCTTAGATTTAACATCAAAATTCATGAGAATCAAAAGGAGAATTTGGGTTTTAAAGAAAAACCTAGAAATTGAGATTTTTGGATTTTGACCACGATTTTGAGTATGGAATTAAGAGAAATTTATATATTTGAGTTCCTAAGGTCATGGGTAATCTTTATCTTCAAAAAAATTTCAGATTCCGAGCTCGTGGGTCCGAGGGCATTTTGGTCATTTTACATAATTTCACGTATTAGCTTAGAATTTATGTGTAGAATAAATTACTTGAATTATTATTTACAATATGCAATTTATTTGGATAGAGTTGAGCCACTCGGAGTCGGATACTCGTGGCAACAGAGTCGTTTCTTAGCGGTTTTGTACCGGAATTGAGGTAAGTGGCTTGTCTAACCTCGTGTGGGGGAACTTTCACCCCTAGGATATTATGTGATAGTTTAAATGCCTTGTACGCGAGGTGACGTGCGTGTACATGCGCTGGTTGTTGTAACACACACTTTACTTGAATTGTCTGATTAGTGATATTCCTGCTCTTAGCTGATAAAAGCGTTACCATTACCCGGTATTACTTAGAAAAGCATGATTAGCTAGGATTCAACATGTTTAATTGCCTAGTTGATTTACTTAAACTCTTGATAAATTGTTGGCACTAATTTTGATGAAGTTGTAATTTAACATATTATATTCTCTCTGTGTGTTTTCTTTATTTGATGTGTTTGTGGATTGCGGGTTCAATTCCCGGAGATCCCAGGGCTGTGGGTTCGATTCCCAGAGACCCGGAGTGATATTGTTTGTGGACTGCGGGTTCAATTCCCGGAGATCCCAGGGCTGTGGGTTCGATTCCCAGAGACCCGGAGTGATATTGTTTGTGGACTGCGGGTTCGATTCCCGGAGACCCAGGGCTGTGGGTTCGATTCCCAGAGACCCGGCGTGATATTGGTAGGGACTACGGGTTCGATTCCCGAGATCCTGAGTTATTGGTAGGGACTACGGGTTCGATTCCCGAGATCCTGAGTTATTGGTAGGGACTGCGGGTTCGATTCCCGAGATCCCGAGTTATTGATTATTTATTGAGATATGGGTTGCGGGTTCGATTCCCGGAGACCCAGAGGTACTGTCAATGGGACTGTGGGTTCGATTCCCACAGGTCCTGGACTTGCCGATTGAGTTTTTATTTAGTTATTTACTTGCTGCTAGCTTACATTGTAGACGGTTGCAGAAATCACTTTACTGTCGTCATTCGGATTCATAATTATTTAAACTGCTTATTATTGTTATCATCATTATATTATTGTTCTCTCAGTAGGGCCCTGACCTTCCTCGTCACTACTCCATCGAGGTTAGGCTTGGCACTTACCTGAGTACCGCCGTGGTGTACTCATGCTACTCTTCTGCACACTTTTGTTGTGCAGATCCAGGTACATCAGGACAGGCCCATACTAGGTGATATCAGCAGCACACTTGGAGACCTCAAGGTATGATCTGCTATGCCCGTTCGCAATTGCGAACTTTTTATCGCAATTGCGACCCTTCCCAGCCTCTCTTTGTTCGCAATTGCGAGCATACCAGAAGCAGCAGTTTTTTCCCTGACACAAAAATAAGCATAACTTCCTCATACGATGTCCAAATTCGATGATTCTTTTTCCTATGGCTCCGTAATTTCGATACGGATCTAATGGTTTAAACAAAATTGAATTTGGAGATTATTTACCTAATATGGTACCCCTTTATGTTCAAAGAAGCAAAGGTTAAAACATCAAATAAGAGCGTGATCACAACCCGAAACACACCCGAGGCCCCCGGGACCCCAATCAATCATACCAACCAACCTCAAAGCACATTACGGACTTGCTCGAGGCCTCAAACCACATCAAACGACTCTAAAACCATGAATTACACCCCGATTCAAACTTTATGAACTATGAAGTTTCCAACTTCTATTTCCGATGCCGAAACCTATCAAATCGCATCCGATTGACTTCAAATTTTGCACACACGTTCAAAATGATATATCGAAGCTACAGAAACTTTCGAAATTCCATTCTGACCCTCGGATCAAAATCTCACCTATCAACCGAAATTCGCCAAAATACTAACTTTGCCAATTCAAGCTTAATTCTACACCGGTCGTCACAAAAATATTCCGAACACACTCCTAAGTCCCAAATCACCTAACGAAACTATCCGAACCATAAGATTTGCATTTTTGAGTCCGATATCAAAATTTCCACTTCCGGTCAAATTTTCTCAAAAACCTTCAATTTTCTATCTTTCGCCAAACGACTCCAAAATGACCCATGGACCTCCGAATTCACTTCCGATCGCGCTCCCAAATCCAGAATAACCATACGGAGCTACTCCCAGTCTCGGAATCCCAAACGGACATTAATAACACTAAAATGCATTTTAAGCCAAATTGATGCAATTTCTTCTAAAATGCTATCTTCCATAATATGCGCTAAAACGCTCCCGGGTTATCCAAAACCCGATCCAGGCATACGCCCAAGTCCGAAATCATCATATGAACCTGTTGGAACCTTCAAATCTCAATTCCGAGGTCGTATACTCAAAATTCCAATCCTAGTTCATTTCTTCAGTTTTAAGCTTTGGAAATAAGAATTTTCATTTAAATTTGACTCCAAACTTCTTGAATTTTAATTCTGACCATACACACAAGTCAATATACTTGAGATGAAGTTGCTCATGGCCTCAAACTGCTGAATGACGCGCCGTATCTCAAAACGACCGGTTGGGTCGTTACATAGAATTACTTACCCCAATGAATTTCTTGAAAAACCTTCGAAAAATCGCCAAAATTTGAGCTCTGTAGGTCAAAATATCAAATAAAATCCAAAACCTCGGATTTATAGAAGTACCCCTCAGATTCCGACAGTGCTGACCACACAAAAATGACCGTGGTCCGCGCCCAGGGAGTGCTGACTGCACAAAAATGGCCGTGGCCGCGCAATAATTTGACTGCACTGACAGGCTTTACTATTTCGGCCATAACTTTCGCTACAGATTTCCAAATGCCTATTATAATATGTTTCTGAAAACTAGATTCAAATATCGACAACTTTGGTTTTTGAATCACCTCAAAATTTCATGTAGATAAAAAGATATGAGCTTCCTAAGTAGAACCAGCAGCCTGTAGATCTTCCGTGTACGGCCGCACGCCCAGCGCGAAAAACAATGCGGTCCGCGCCTCCACTGCTGCCACCTCCATTTTTCTAAGTTCCGGGGTGTCCGAACTTGATCAAAACTCATTCAAAACACACCCGAGGCCTCTGGGACATCAACCAAAAGCACATATACGCTCTAATACTTTATTCAAACTTGTTCCAATCACAAAAATACATCCAACAACACTAAAACCATCAAATTACATCAGATTCAAGCCTAAGTTTCTTCATAACTTTTGAAATGCGCGTTCGATCGAATACCCGACCAAACGATATCCGAATGGCCTAAAAATTTGCAGAAATATCCAAAATTATCTAACGAAGCTACTGAAATTATCAGAATTCTATTCTGACGCCCGGATCAAAATATCACCTATCGACCGGATTTCGCCAAAATTTCAAACTTCGGCATTTCAAGCCTAATTGAGATACAGACCTCCAAAATACATTCCGAATGCGCTCCCAACCCCGAAATCACCTAATAGAGCTAATGGAACCATCGGATCTCCGTTCTGAGGTCGTCTTAACACTGTTCCGAATATGGGCCATTTTTCAACTACAAGGCTCTCATTTAGGGACTAAGTGTCCCAAAACACTCCAAATGCCAGAACCGACCCTCCCGGCAAACCACAATAGCAGAAATGAACTTAGGGGAACAGTTAAATTGGGGATCGGGGTTACCGGGTCGTTACAGGGGTAAATTTAATCTAAGAGTGAAAATATAGTATAAAATTGACAGAAAAAATATTCACATGTATGTAAAAAATCCAATGTAGACATCTGGTTAGCAAACAATGAATTGCAGAAAAAACTACCAAAATAAAGAGCTTACACTTTGAAAGATGAATGTCATAGGAAGAAGCTAGAATTTGAGATTGACGAAAGAAACATGCAGATATAGGAATGGAGAAAGAGAAGGCAAAAGAAAAAAAAACAAGAACAACAACAACAACCCAGTATATTCCCACCAGGTGGGGTCTGGGGAGGGTAATATGTAGACAGGCCTTACCTCTATCCAAGAGGGCAGAGAGGCTGCTTCCAATCGACCCTCGGCGCATGGAAAAAAGGTAAACAAAAACAAAAAAAACAAAACCGCATTAGTAACTCCAGTATACACCTCATAAAAATTATCTAAACATAAGATGCATATGTACCATAAAGAAACAGGCATGCAATGATATCAAAACAGTAACTACCAGAAATGACTACCAAAAGAGAACACAAACTAATCATCTATGGGCGGCCCTACCACGCCTCACACCCCGGGAAATGAGTATGAAAAATCTAGAAACCCCTATCCTACAACCCCGATACTAGACCTCCAGACTTTCCTATCAAGGGTCATGTCCTCGGAAATCCGCATCCTGGCCATGTCCTGTCTAATTACCTCTCCCCAGTATCTCTTAGGTCTCCCTCTGCCTCGCCTCACACCGACCATCGCTAGCCGCTCACAACTCCTCACCGGAGCGTCGGGGCTCCTCCTCCGCACATGCCCGAACCACCGAAGTCTCGCCTCTCGCATCTTCTCATCCACCGGGGCCACCCCCACCTTCTCCCGAATAACTTCGTTCCTAATCTTATCTAACCTGGTGAGCCCGCACATCCACCTAAGCATCCTCATCTCCGCCACCATCATCCTCTGAACGTGAGATTTCTTCACCGGCCAACACTCCGTCCCATACAGCATGGCCGGTCTAACCACAACTCTATAAAACTTCCCCTTGAGTTTCTGTGGCACTTTCTTATCACATAAGACTCCTGATGCAAGCCTCCACTTCGACCACCCCGCCGCTATACGGTGAGTGACATCCTCGTCTATCTCACCGTCCCCCTGGATCACCGATCCAAGGTATCTGAAACTATCCTTCTTGGCTATGGCCTGAGATCCAATTTGAAATTAAATGATAAATAACAGACCCAAACATGATGGACGGAAAAACTGTAGAAGATTTAGAGCCACCAAGAAAATTTTAAAAAAATAAAAGATGGATATGTGGCAATTCAATTTGGGGGCAAAGCCACACAGTTTATACATAAAAATAAATGGAAAAGTAAAACAGCATGTATGCCCGTGATGACCAACAAGCCTTTATGACATGTCATTACTTGATGCTCAAATGGTTCGTTCAGCAAGAAGTAGCAGATAAGTTCATCCCAAATGGGAAACACATAGTTGTATTCCAAGTCTAATTAGAGATAAGGCAATGCAAATCCCTAAAAGAGCATATGAAGGATAAGAAAACGCTAGAAATATCTAGTGCTAATGGAAAATGATTGCAGCTAGAACTGATTAGCAATGGTGGATGATTAACAAAGTACAATAATGAAAGAAGATTTGCAGTGAGGAAGGACACGACTATTATCAGATCAATAAAAATTAAAATTAAAATTAGCTATGTAAAATTACCACTTTATCCTTGGTCGACCATCAAGGCTTTTCTATATAATAATACTAGATAGCATTGGCCCGTGCTAGCACGGGCCCAACAATTTGTATTACATTGTCTCAATTCTGTTATTTAAAGTTAAATTAAAAAAAATCAAATTTTGTGATTAATTTTTAAAGTTAAATTCAAGAAAAAAATTGTGTTCGGACATAAACTTCATTTGATGAGAAATACTTTTCGAACAAATTTTTAATTCTAAATTCTCTATGTCAAACTTTTAAATATTATTTTGCAACTTCAAGTAAATATTGTCCATATAAAAGTTACGATGTTTATTATATAATGTAATTGAAAAACAAAGTTAGCACACAAAATGATATAAAGTTACATTAGAATGTCAACATAGTAATTCGGCAAAATCAACAATTAGATAAATAAATGACACTGACATCTGAAATTATAATTAACTTTAGTAGTTCAATATTTTTTGTAGGAAGGCGGCAAATTATACTTTGGACAAATGAAGTCTAGGTAACTAATTGTATTATTAAAATTACATAAAGGGTAAACTTTCTAATGACCCCCCTCCCAAAATATCGGGTCTTCTGAGTAAAAATTTCTAGCATGGCGATTCTGGAGAAAATGATCGTTTTTTAAATGTGGGATCCCTTTTTACTGAAAAATAAAACTTTCTGGAGCATATGCTAAAAACATTTAAGCTATAATAAAATAACTTATATGCTATAAAACCTTTTCAAAAAATTTGTACAAATAAATTTCTCTCTTGGAAATTCCTAAAGAGCCTACCAAGGTGATTTGAAAAGCATCAAACATGATATTTACTCATTTAATATAAATGGGCCCTTTTTCTAAATCAATTTGAATGTAGAGGATTTTGTCAAAAAGGATTCTTCGACTTAATTAAATTAAACTAATTAAAAATTAGTACTCAGTTGGTTTACTATTAATTATCTTAATGTTAAGTTTGTTAATGTGTGAAACTATTTTACTCCTTTAATAATAATATACCGCCTCAAAAATTGAAAATATAACAGAATTGCAGATTAAAATACAACAAAATTACCATTCAAGATCTTTTTTTACTTTTTCTTTCAGTTTTTTTTTGTTGAGAAAAACAGGTGCATAAAGAACATCGAAAAGATTAAAAGAAAGTGAAAAATATTTAAAACTTATTTCTAAGCACATACTATGATGTCCTATGCAAAATGCTCTATCAAAGATTTGATAACCTATATATTTAATACAAGTAGTGCAATTTGTAGTTTCCGTTGCAATATTTTAGGTTGAGTTTATTTTTCATAAGGACATAATAGTGTCTAGGTGGAAATGGTTGTCAGCTCACTAATAAAAAAAGCAGACAAATTGTCTAGATGGAAATGACTATCAAATCCTACTCTAAGCCGCATGCCTTAATAATCACAAGGACATAATAGACTATTCAAAATATGATAGCGCATAAATAACTAAATTGCCCTTCTAAAGTAAGCTGACATGTCCTCTCCTGTTTCTAAGCCTCCTTTGTATAGTTTAAAACAAACAAAAAAAAAAAGAATTATGTACACGTGTATTACCAAAATAATAAAAATTTAACTTGAATAAGTAATTTAGATCAGTTATGAAATTACTAAAATACCCCTGGTCGACCATTATGGCTCTTCTATATAATAGAAAAATAAAATAATAACGAATAATTGTTTGTGAGTAAACTACCACTCTCCTTCTGAGAAGTATGTAGTCCTTAAAGCTTGGGTGCTTAGGTGTATCACTTGCTGCCTCCCTTTTTACCAGTAACTATTAGTTTGATTCGGCACAGAATTTAAGTAAAAAAGAAGGATTTTTCAAATTTGTGGTCTTAAAAACTTAGGAGTTAAAATTTTGTGGGGCCATGAATTTTGTGTGGTTATAAAAGTTTTTCATTAAGGGTAAATGAGGAGTTTAAAGTTGAATTATTTTCCAATTAAGAAATATATCATTTATTTTGGAACAGACTAAAAAGGAAAATAGCTCATTTAATATGAAACGGAGGGAGTACTAAATAATACCACACACATATAGCATTATATATAGTTGTCATGTTACTATATCCCTAATTTACAAGCTGTATGTGTTGGTGGCATATATAATATACATGTATATTGATAACTTAAACAAGACCTAACTCAAAAATATTATTCTTCTCCTTCTAATCTAAGTCTTCACCTAAGTTACTATGATCTATATTTATATAATTCCAGTTTAAAGAATTTTTACAATATCAGGTTATCTTCATATATTTAATGAGCAGGTAATATGTATTATTTTCAAGATTAAAAATTTTGCATTTTAAGGAGCTAACATGAGGATATCGTTTGAGTGGACTAACAATGTAGTTATTTTTTACCCTAATCGTATACTTAAACTCATTTAAAATTGCTGTCAATTTACAACATCAAAATAGTGTTAGTACACTTTATTTGTAAAATAATTCTGAAAATTTAAATAAATACAAACAAGAATGTACATAAACATAAATAAAGAAACCAATTCGAGCCCACTAAATTTACATCGTTTCCTTAAGAAATTTAATCCCCTCCTAGTACCCAAGGTTACGGATTATTTCCTCCCAGGATAGAACGAATTATACACTGGTGTAGTGGTACTTCAAACCCCAGTGTTTCAGCTAACACAAATTTCGGTAGTAAATCACACTTACTTTAGCTCTGTTTGATGCTAAAAGTATGCAGAAGAAGGAAAGAAAACTCAAAAAATCGTAGTGAAATTCTGAGCAGAATAGTGTTGTATTTATAGCCAAAAGTTGGGCTGAAATCTAAAGAGGTGCAACTCTTTAGAATGATTGTTTATACAAAACGCCCACATCATAAATGCCATTACATAAATGGTCATTCATTCAACAATAAAGAGGAAAAATAAAGAGGAAAAATTGATGGGTAGTTCATTTTCTGTTACAAAAATAGAAAACTGAAATTTGGATTTAATATTAATATTTATTTAATATTAATATTCTATTATTAAAATAAATATTTACTATTAACAAATAAATTTGATCCAAAAATTTAATCAATCGATCATTTGACCAAATTCGAAGCCGAGCGAGCGAGCGACGACGGTGCGAGACATGCTTTCTTCTCAACTCTTTAAGAGCTAAAAGAAGAACAATTACTTATATACCCATAAAAAATCTCTTCCTCTTCCCATATGGGACAATGCTCATTTACCAAAGAGGGAGAACTTGAAATTTCACTCAAAATTTTATTTACCAAGGAGGGAGAACTTAAAATTTCACTCAAAACTTCATTTCTCTCCATTTCTCATTCACCCTCTTTTAAATATTTAATATATTAATTAAATATATTAAACCCAACAAATAGTACCCTTTATACGGCGGCATTGACTATATGTAACTTGATATAAATATCTAAAGGCAAAAGTATGTACTCATATAATAGTGTATGCATAACATTTCTTGTATTATTTACCATATAAAAACGTTTAAGTATAACATTAGAAGTTTGAACATCCCTACCTAGCTAAGTATAAAAAGAAAATGCATGATTAGGAAAATACTTACAATTTATTCAATTAAGCTTGGTACAACAGAAAACATCTTCAAGAAAAATATTTTTTGAAGAAAACAGTTAAGATAATAATAATAATAATAATAATAATAATAATAATAATAATAATACAAGCAAATTAAACGGCGTTGCCTGTTGTAAATAGAGTTTATGCGTATTAAATACTTATAATTAACAATACTGAAAATAACTTATTTTTTCAGAAAATATACTCTGACATACCAAACACACTTAAATTCAATCGTTTGGGTTGATTTACTAAACGCGTTTTCGTATGTTGGTAAAACTCAAAGTTGAGTTTAATAACCTGTTTGGCCAATTTTTTTTTTTTTTTTGTTGTTGCTGCCAAAAGCACTTTTGACAAAAAATTATGGTGTTTGACTAAGCTTTTGGAAGGAAAAAAAAGAGAGCCTGTTTGACTTAGCTGATTTAGAATAGCTGATAATCATTAGGTGCTGAAAAACACTTTTAAGTACTAAAACTGATTAAAAAAATAAGCAGTTACGTGTTTAGATAAAAGTTCTGAAATTAATAATAAGCAGCTGAAGAACTGGGTATACAAAGAGTTTTATTTTAAAAATAAGTATTTAGGTACAAAATAGTAAATATTTTGGTCAACCCTAAAATGCATATAACCCGAAATTTGATAAGTTTGGGAGACCAACTTATGGTGTTTGACTTACTTTTGACTTTATAAGCACTTAACTTATAAGCACTTTTAATTTTACCAAACGCGTAGATAAGCCAAAAAGTACTTATAAGCCAGTTTGATCAGCTTATAAGCTTAGCCAAACACCCTCAAAGTGCTTTTTTGAGGAGAAGCATAAGAAGTTTTGGAGAAGCAGAAGTACTTCTCACAAGAGTACTTTTCAGAAAAATATTTTTTTTTAAAAATATTTTTTAAAATAAATTAATTTTTACAGCTTAGTCAAACAGACTATAAATGTAGGATTTTTTTTCCATTTTGAGGGAGTGGTCCACCAAGTAAATTAATTTTATCACTTTTTCTTATTTGTGCTTGTTTAAACCCTAACATGAACATGACACAAAATAGCCTGAAATATGAGTTTGTACAAATACTTTTGCCTTTTTGTGTGAAAAGAGCCAAAGAAAATTTAAGGAAGTATATATTGCTGTCTTTTACTGGTTGTTGTTGACATCTGAGGTTGGTTGGATAAGAAGATGACCACAGTTTCAATCAAATCCAAGAACAAAACAAAATAGCAAAAATAAAATTAAAAAAATAAAAATAGAGTTGACCATCATCATATAGTGTTTGACTTCATGATTGCTTCAATTTTGCTCCATGTCCCCATAATATATTGCACAGACTACAACAAAGGATCCACCATTGTCTTTGCACCATTTGTTCTAAACCTTTAATTAATGTTCAACAACTTCAACTTTTCAGATTTTGAGTAGAAATGATTTTTAAATAGTGTTGAGTTTATTAGACATATAAATTATTATATACAATAAAACAGATTTAGAATTTAAATTTGATAGGTTTAATTTTTATGTTCTTAATACTAAATCGGTTGCACTTGAAACTATGAGTTTAAACATAATATTTATTAAAATCTTAATAATATTTTATTCAAATACTAAAATTTCATGTAAAAAATATTGAGTTCAGCTAAATCTATAAAGGACATATTGCATTCCTGCATATAAAAAAAGTACGTAGAATCCACCACTTTAGCTAGGCTTCATAGGCGTTTGGACATTAGAATTGTAAAATTTCGGAAAAAATGAAAAAAAAAATCAAGCAAAAATGTTATTTAAAAATTAGAGTTGTGTTTGGATATGAATACAATTTTAGGTTATTTTTGAATTGTTTTTTGAACGCTATGAAGTGAAAATATTAAAAACTATTTTTGGAGTTTTTCAATTTTTTAAAAATTCCGAAATTCTTCTCCATTGTGAAAATTGAAAATTTCATCGACAGATACCGATTCTAAAAAAAAAAGCGATTTTCTAATAAATTATTTCATGGCCTATTAGTTCTAAAGCTCTGGATTCCAATTAAGTGGCAATTATGTACTTCAATTTGAATCGAACTGCAAATTATTTATGACTTTGATTAGCTTTAGTTAAATAATTTGCTTTATGACACGTGTGTGCGTGTGTATGGATTACAAAGGGAGTTTATTTTTTCAAAGTAGAGAGTAGCATGATGTAATTAGTTTACCTAAATAAAAACCAACAACTAAATTCTTCACTATGACGTTTGATTATTTTAGTCTACTTTTCATGAATAAAATACTACTATCTATTATTTATTTGAATCAATTCGATTAAATGTCATAATGAATTTTAAAAAGGCTGTAAATGAAGTTGAATTCTTTTCAAAATATAAATATGGTAAATGGATAAAGTATTACATGAATTAATTTTGTGAAATCTTTTGAATATTGCAATATCACATCTTTAATGAGTATATGCAAACAATATTAGGATCTTTGAATTAACAAATTAGAATCTTTGAATATATGAAAAATATTTTGCTTTGACCAATATATACCATTTCATTAGTGAGGAAATGATCATATATATATATATATATATATATATATATATATATATATATATATATATATATATATATATATATATATATGATGCTTTCAAGGAAAATAGTATGTTCGTAATTTTGCTACGTAGTAATTGTAACAATGATAAAACGGCTTCATACATGTCATCGTTGTTTTTTAACGGCTCATGATAAAACAATTTCAAAAAATTAATCAAATGCAATAATTATGTTAGAAGTTATATATGCAGAACATGCAAAGTCGCAATAATTATATTCGCAAATAATCACTTATCCACTTTTTTCTACTTGATTTACTAATATATATATATATATATATATAAGCCAAATTAATATTTCAAATATTATGCTTTATCTAATATTGGTCTATATTGTCTAAAGGGAAACAAAAAATAAATAGATCATGATTTAATAATATGCTAAAGTTCTTTTGGAGATAAATCCAAGCACGTCCAAAGATGTTTCATTTGTTTATATAAAAAAAAAAAATAATAACAAAATATCTCACACATGCTTCCTATCATTCAACTCTTTTTTCCACCACAAAAGCAGCCAATTCTTCGTCAGCGCTATTAAAAAAATCGTAAATGCTAACTCTGCTGTAAATAAATAATTAAATAAAATTCTTCAAATTTGTAATCCACTTTTAAAGTGTAAAAATCACATAAAAGAAAAGTAATTAAAAAAATCCCATAAAAGCTGCCGAATCATAACACTACCAGATACTCACTACTGATCTAACAAAACAGGTGGGAAAAAGTAATAATTACAGAAATTATTAGAAGAGAGATTCTAGTGAGAGACAAACCAAATTAAGTTATTAATTAAATGCTTATCTAATTAGAATTAAAGTAGTTGTTTTTAGCTTAGCTGTTTTTTTGCATCTTTTCCGTAGTCAACTATACCCTCAACCCCCACCCACGCAATACCACCCCCTCCCAACCCCAATTCCTAACCCAACCCCATGAGCCATGACTAAGCGCATGGTTCGAGCCATAGATATATGAGTATTATTATTTCTAGTTAGCGTTATAATCTATTTATATTTGATAATCAAAATAATATACTCCTTTTAGTTCAAAATAAGTATATTTTTGGATGTTTTTACACAAATTAAAAAATTTACCGTTTAGCATTAATTATTAATGTAATTGAATATATTAACCTTTACTATCTCACATAAACACTCATAACACATATTCCAACACTATTTACTGCAAGGACAATATAGAAAAAATATAATTAATTCATTCTTGAAATCTAGAAAAATTGCTTATTTTGGACTACAAGAAAAAAAATCAAAAAATTACTTATTTTGGACCTGAGAAAGTATAAAATTTATATAATTTTGTGTGTAATATACAAAATATATATATATACATATAAAAATATAATTTTATTTTTACAGCGACTATGTAATGTCATTTTTCCTAGATAGAAACACAAATTTTCAGACCAGTGTTTGATAATATCTTTGAGCCTAATTAATTTGGATTTGTATTATATAAAAATTAAACTACGAAGAAATAAAATTATTATTATGACTTGAATCTAATTAAGACCGAAAATAAAAAATTATATTACTACTACTACGAACTTGTTTTTTGGGAACTTTTTGTCAGAATAATTGCCAAAAGGGGTAAAATATTTAGTTATTTACCCAAAAAAAAGTAGTCTTTTTTTGATGATTTGTAAGAGGGGATTACAGTAACAAGAGTACAGCAGTGTTACAATTAATCACATAGAGTGCTTGACTCAGACCAGCCTTTCACTTTCTCTCTGTACATCTACTTCTCTCTCTCTCTCTTTTCATTCACACCACTTTCTCTCTGAAAAAAAAAAAAACCCAAAACTTTTGACCATTTTTTAATCATCTCTCTTACCCATCAACCGAAGAAACTGAAAGAAAGAGTTGGTATAGAGAGAGAGATATAGAAACATTACTAACAGAGCACTCCTTTTTTCAAGAATCCAAAAGCTTTTTTGTGATTCACTCAAAAAGGTAAGCCCTTTAATTTTTCTGATACAGAATGTATATTCCCTTTTATATCAAGAATCGTATATATATGTGTATGTGTGATTGTGGAGTAGAAAAAAGATGAGAATTTTCAATTTCGAAGTTAAATGAAGGTTCAGCTGAAATGTTGCACTTAAAGCGCAGAGTGGTTTTGTTTTGTTTTGTGTTTTTCTTGCTGTTTGACTCAACATTTGAGCAGGGTGTTGCCAGTTCTTTAGCTGAGAAATTTGCTTTGCTTCAACTGAGATCTTCATTAGGGTTAAGAGCCAAAGAATGGCCTATAAAGGGTAACCCTTGTTTAAACTGGACAAATATTGTTTGTAAGAATGGTAGAGTTACTGAGATCAACATATCTGGTTTTAAGAGAACCAGAGTTGGGAGTCAAAACCCTCAATTCTCAGTTGATGCCCTCCAAAATTTGACCTTTTTGGAATCTTTTAATGCCTCCAATTTTGCACTTCCTGGCGCTATTCCTCAATGGTTTGGTCTTAGGCTTACATCTCTTAGGATTCTTGATCTTAGGTCATGTTCCATTATTGGTCCTATTCCTTCCACCTTTGGCAATTTGACTAGACTCTCGATTCTTGATCTTTCGAATAATAAGCTTGTGGGGTTGGTTCCTACTGAATTTGGTTTTCTTCAGAATCTTACTTTGCTTGATATGTCCTCAAATTTCTTGAATGGAACTATTCCTCAAGAAATTGGGAGTTTGCTTCGGTTGAAGTTCTTGAATCTGTCTGGTAACATTTTATCTTCCTCGATTCCACCCCAACTCGGTAACCTTTCTAATCTGGTTGACCTTGACCTCAGCTCCAATAGTTTAACTGGACTGTTGCCTAATGCTTTGTGGTCGATGCCTGGGTTGCAATTCCTAGATGCCTCTGCGAATAATTTCACCGGCGTTCTGCCAAATGTTAGTTCCATTGTCAATGCCACCAGTGCAGTGTTTAATCTTTCTCAGAATATGTTTTATGGAAATTTGCCGTTTTTAGGCAGAAGCTTCAGTTTTCTAGATCTATCAGGAAACTATTTTCAAGGCAAAACCCCTGATTATGGACAAAGCAATGTGTCAGTTAATAGAAATTGCCTCCAAAATGCAACAAGTCAAAGGAGTAGGAGTGAGTGTGCATCTTTCTATAGCGAGCGGGGCTTGTCGTTTGATGATTTTGGACAGCCAAATGCCACAGAGCCGCCTCTTCCAGCTCCCAAATCCAGCAAAAAGAGTCACAAAAATGTAATCATATTGGCGGCCGTTCTGGGGGGTGTTGGATTAATTGCACTTGTCCTTATCTGTCTAGTTCTGCTGTTTGTTTGCACTCGCAAAAGGGCTGCCACAACTCAAAGAGCCACTGAGGTTGGGCCAGGTCCGGCCAGTTCAAGTCCACCGCCGCCTCCCGGAGTACCATTGAATTTTTCAAGTTTAGGAGATGCATTTACCTACCAGCAGATTCTTCAAGCCACAGGTGAGTTCAATGATTCAAATCTTATGAAGCGCGGCCATTCAGGTGATCTCTTCCGTGGTACCCTAGAAGGCGGGACACTTATAGTCGTAAAAAGAATTGATGTGCACTCCGCAAAAAAGGAATCATATTTGTCAGAGTTGGACTTCTTCAGCAAAGTTTCTCACTCTAGATTAGTTCCTTTTATGGGACATTGTTTGGAGAATGAGAATGAGAAGTTTCTGGTCTACAAATATATGCCAAATGGAGATCTATCCAGTTCTTTATTTAGAAAAAACAATTCGGATGATGATAGTTTGCAGTCATTGGATTGGATAACAAGACTGAAAATTGCTATTGGAACTGCTGAGGGCTTGTCTTATCTACATCATGAATGTAACCCGCCTCTAGTGCACAGGTATCAAGGCCTTGTCATATTGCATTTCTCTTACTTCCACGTGCCGCCACTTTTATGGTTAATATTAGAAATTGTTAATAGCTATGCTAGACTTACTTCCGTGATTTACTACTATTGGATTTCCATGTTTGCAAGTGCGTTCATATCTTACTCTCATAACTACAAATCTTCGTTTAAACATTGTGATCATAATCTTGGAAGAGTTGCTGCTAATTTTTCTCTATGTATTCCTTGGTTGTACATAATTGGTGCTTCTTCGTAGACTCAAAGGTAATAAGGGATCTACCTGTTAATTTAATAGTCTGGGATAGTCCCGGACTTTGATGATTTAATCAAAAGCTTTCCCTACTAAAGTTTCCCTGATATAATGTTGGTGTCACTATAACATCTTGTCTCTGCAATGTTTCCCCTGAAATGAGTGCATGATTGCTTTCCTTTTTTGTGAGTCACTATGGTTTACTCTAAGCAATTAGGCCAAAATCATTATTCATTACTATTGGCGACCAAGGATGTAAACTGCATCTGTTGCACTCTAATCCAACCAGGAAACTTCAAATTTTGAATTCGGAAGATTGTATGCTAAACCAATAAATGGAAAAGAAAAAGTTGGAATTAGTTGGTTAATCGTATAAGTGACCATTCAGTTTTTTCATTTTTAGCAGCAAAGACTTGTTTCTGTTCTGAAAAAAGAAAGCTACGTCTCAATCCAGAGACGGATCCATCATTTAAAATTTATGGGTTCCTACATCATTCTCAAGTTAATAAATGGGTTCATAATCAAATATTTATAGATATTTAATAAAATTTTTAATATACAAACAAGATCTGGGCAAAAGCTACTGGATTCCGGGAACCCGCATCTTAGCCTCTAGATCCGTCACTACCCAGCCTCAAACAAGTTGGGGTCGGCTAAAGACTTGTTTCTGTTCTGATTGAGTAATATTGCCATGAACATCCAATCATCTCATTGAACCCAACAAAGTTTCCCTTAGTTATATGTGGAGATAAGGACTTACAAAGTGGTACACCATCACAATAGCGAATGGCTGTTTGAGAGCACCCTTTTTGGCTAATGCACGTTGGAGATACTATGACAATTCCCTGAATGAAAGCTATCGAAAATCGTAGTGTATTTCATATATGTGAACTAGGTAGGACGAGATTTCAATTGAAGGCTCTCCTAAAATTTCAACAGAAGATAGTTGGACCAGTATGCAGTACGGGCTCTATGCACGTTAAGGATCTTTGCAAGTTTATGGATGTGTGCCACATCTGGTTGATTGAACCTAATTACTAATGGCAATATTAGATATCCGCTCTCAGCTATTTAGCTTATCGGGATTTTCAAAAGGAGACGGGAATGAACAGTAACTCGTGGTTGATGGTTTCTGATTTGTTATGAGTTAGAGATTTATTATGTTTGCCTCATTTATTATTATAGAGAGTTTACCGTGTAAGGGCTAGCCTCCACAATATCTTGGAGGTGGAGCTTGAATCTATCAACTTGAGGGCTTCTCTTTATGTTTTTTTGAGCTACATCTGCATGCAATAAATTTAAGATACGCTTGGTAAACCTAAAACTTGGGCTTTCAGGGGTTATGGTGCTATATATCGTCAAGAGCCATGCACTTATAAAAACTTTTATAGCTCTGCTTTTGTAGTTGCATGCATGGCTGCGATATCTCCAATCTAGCCAGTTTCTATGTGTTTTAGATTCGGTACGAGAGATGTGGCCTTAGATTTTGATGACATTAAATTTCTACTGTGCTGGGATATTGTGAATACACAAATAGAAATTCTTTTAACTACACAAATAGAAATTTACTTCTGAAACTAAGAACAGTTTTGTTTTTTATTGTATAAAGTTTCATTATTACTAATAAACCTTCTCGAGCATCATAGTCGTCATACAATGCTCCTTATTTTTTATACCTTTTATCTCCATGGTGCCCTTTTAATGTCAGCTTGGATATTTTTAAAAATAATATATTCTTTATTCATTATCAGCTTATTCTCCTCCTTTCTAACAAACATATTCTGTTTATTGAGCCAGTCAGTGTTCAATGCTCCTCACTTCTCTCACACTGTTCATCTGAATGTTTTCCGTTCAAGCAATACTCTTTCATGGGACATTTAATAGACTTTCCTCAACCAAATATCCGTTCCAGAAGGAATTATCAAAAGGAGATGCTTCCCTAAATGTGCCCCCCCCCCCCCACACACACACACACAAAAAAAAAAAGCACTTTTGTTTCTGTCAGAATTACTTGTGCACCTCGTGGTGACAACTCTCCTTTTTCCTTTGCCCTACCTATTCTTGCAGAGATGTCCAAGCAAGCAGTGTACTTCTTGATGATAAGTTTGAAGTGCGGTTAGGGAGTCTAAATGAGGTCTGTGCACAAGAAGGAGACACCCATCAGAACAGAATTTCCAGGCTGCTCAGGCTGCCACAGTAAGTACTTTATGATCCTATTTGTTTCTGTTAATGATGTATGGAACTTTTCTAACCATCCTTTCTTTTAGAAGACAAAACTAGTTTACTACTAGCTTGGACTGTGGTCAATAATTTTTTTTTTCCATTATGGATCTTAACATCAGGCGGTTTTATTGTTAACATGCTTTTCTTAGTCTATCAGAAAAATGATAAGGCCTGGATCTCCGATTTGATGTTATAGAAACTACTTGTTTCATCTGGTGTATTTTTAATTTTTATTAGCTATGATATAAATGAGAATTCTAATGTTCATGCAGCAATCTTACTCTTAACCTTATCATCCTGCTATCTGTTGGGTCTAGCTTTGTTTTTAAATTATAAACTTGTAATATAGGCCCTGGCTAGTGTAGTTCGAATGATAGTGATCATGCAGTTGTATCTTATCTTTATCTCTTCACCATATTCAAGTTACAAGTAGCACTGTAAGTAACAGTGAGTAGAGTCTGAAAGACCGTCACACACTTGTTAGTTACTTGTTCTATACCCCATAAATTATTTCTTTTCTATGTAATATGAATATTTTTGCCTGTGCCATACTGAAGAATTGTTCAGAGTCCTATGTTAGATGCCAAAATTTTTAGGTCTTCTAGATTTGATCTTCACGGCCTTCTGTAGAAACTTCAGATTCTCTTAGTTTATGCCATTGATCAGGATTACAGTCAATTACTATCCAGATTGATTTAAAAGTGTGAATATTTTTAATAATTATAGATGTTGGATTTAATAAAACTTACTTTCATGATTGATATAGATAAGTCTCTTTCTTTTACTGCAAATTACACAAAAGGAAACTTTTATTGTGCCTGACGTAGATGCATCAGGGACAAAACCCTTTGAACAACGCGTCACAAGTGATAGGTTCTGTTGCGTTTTAATAACTTAGAATTTATATCCTTTTGAGTTATCTTGAATTAAATATCATACAAAAATTTAAATTTTTTTTTTACTTTATTCCACTTCTAAGTAGGCCCGGCACTTATGAGAAATAGATCAAGAGTGTGTACATGAATAAAATAGTCTCTTTCTGTTGGTAGATCATTTCTTTTTCGTGTTATTAACGTTACGCCAAGTAGGTCTCATTTTAAGAACATTATAAGATACAACCCACTCGATCAGCCATCCCATAAATCTATCAAATCCTCTGTACGAGGATGGATTTCCTGTTTGCGCTAGTGTCTTGAGGGGTGAACCAAATATAATTATAGAAATATGGGAAATGGTAATATTCTAAACTCATGCATGGCGACATGATATCTGGCTGGAATAAGAGAAGAGTGCTTTGGATGTCTGTTCTTGAGTTAGGCCAACTGTTGTGAACCTTCCACTATATTTAACTTTCAGTATATCCGTTCAATCGGATGGTGTCCTAATTTTCTGTGTCTTTTTCTACCGAGCAACAGAATATTAGGGTTAAGATTCAACCTAACTCCTTCCCATAACCTTCTCCCTAGTATATGTATTTCCAATGTTACGAGTGGTTATTAATTTTTTTTTAAGCTTATCATGTAAGCTTGTTGAATGATCTCAAAACTTTTTGTTGTATTCTTTCAACCTGTACTGCTTTATAGTTTATACTGCTATTTGACATAGTTTTCTCTTCCTTATTGACAGGACATCAGAACAAGGTGCATCAGGTATGTGCAATGTTGTTTAGTTCTACTTCTCGTAAATAGATTTTACGCAAAATATTCTTAACATACACTCTATCAACTTAGTGTTGGTAACAACTCAATTTTAGATAGCATTTCCCATCTTGTTATTGGTGGGTAAGATCTCAAATTGGTGTAGGTAACAAAATAAAAATAGTAGGCATTCATTGGAAGCCATGAATAACTGAAATTCTTAGGTGAAGATTTCAGATTGAAACTGAATCCAAAGGAAAGTAAAGGCCTGGGCAATCGACAACATTTTTATCTTGAATGTAGACAAAAAGTGCTAAGTATTAGGTGGCAATGTTTTACTTTACCTTACCGAATTACTCCTTGTTACTCAAAATATCACTAAGCATTACTTCAAAGTCTACTTTTTTCTTCCTAAGCTAATATTCTTTTTCCGGAATGGACAGGTACAGCTAGTGCCACTTGTGCGTATGATGTCTTCTGTTTCGGAAAGGTTTTGCTAGAGTTAGTAACTGGCAAGCTGGGAATCAGTGCATCCAACGACGCCAGCATGAAGGAGTGGTTGGATGGTACATTAAAATGCATTAGTATATATGATAAAGAACTTGTCACAAACATAGTGGATCCTTCCCTAATCATAGATGAAGATTTATTAGAGGAAGTATGGGCGATGGCTATTGTTGCGAGATCATGCCTCAACCCCAAGCCTTCAAGAAGACCGTTAATGAGATATATCCTTAAAGCTTTGGAAAATCCTTTGAAGGTAGTTAGGGAAGAACACACCAGCTCAGCAAGACTTAGAGCAACTTCATCGAGAAGTTCATGGAACGCTGCGCTGTTTGGCAGCTGGCGTAGCTCCTCAGATGTAGCGGCGGTACCTGCAATTCCAGCATCTAAGTTGGAAGGAACAAGTAGCTTGAAGCAATCGGGAACAACAGGTTCTCAAGGAAGTGGTCATAATGGGGATAATGGTCATTCTTCATCAACTAGACGACAGTCGAAAGAGATTTTCCCTGAGCCGTTGGAGGAGCAGGATGTAGAGAGACCACATGAGGAGTAGAAGAGAGGTGATTGTGATTTATTCTTTGTTAATAATGCAGCGCGGTGGTCTGCATTCGGGTGCCTTGCCCTGTACATTCTCCGTTTTCGGAAGCCATTGTTTTTGTTACATTGGGTAATGGAAGTTGGCAAGAGAGTCTTTGTTCAAAGGAAACTTTGAAAATGGGGATATTGGGTTGTTTACCTGGGACATCAACATCAAATTGTTTATTGGGGTTTTGGGATTTTAAAGTTTTTTTTTTTTTCTTTTTTGGGGGGATAGAGTTGGGCCAACAGGATTTAGCAAGTGGTGGTTCTTTTTGTTGATTGTTTTGGGGGCTTATGTTTCGTTCCAATTCTTTTCTTTATAATTCTTACTCTTTTACTAATCTCTCCATGGAATGTAAATTATACAGAATCTTTCATTTTCCAAATGGAGGAGAGAAAAAAAAAGCATTTCATCTGTCTTTTCTTCTTGTTGCTGAATTGCTTTGCTTCTTAGAATTGAAGTCAAAAGGCTTGCCCTTTTCTCTATATTGCTCTTATGCCAACTTTATTCCAACATTCCGACTAGCATGGTTTTATTAGTTTGGCAGGTGGTTATCCAAAAACAGAAAAATTGACACTAGCTTTTTTCCCTCTACCTAAGCAACAACAACAACAACCCAGTATAATCCCACTTAGTGGGGTCTGGGAAGGGTAGTATGTACGCAGACCTTACCCCTACCCTAAGGTAGAGAGGCTGTTTCCAAATAGACCCCCGGCATCCTTCCCTCCAAGAACTACCCACCTTGCTCTTGGGGAGACTCGAACTCACAACCTCTCGGTTGGAAGTGGGGGTTGCTTACCATCCTTCCCTCTACCTAAGCATTGGTAAATATAATTACAAATATTATATTGGTGGGAGGTTATTTGGTAAAAGTTACACTCGATGATTCGAACACCATTATTATTCTTTTTTATTGGTTCACATAAAACAAATGTATGGACTTCAGGAAAAAAAGTCGTATACATGTGCTAATTTAATTTAATTAGTTTTTTCTTCTATTATTAAATTTTTCTTGAGAGACTCGTGGAAGAAGATTAAGAGTTGGAAAAAAACATCTTGTCACAGACAATACAAAAAGAGGTCCCACCGAGATTGAGTCGGCTTACTGGATTCAGAGTCCAATGTCCTGACCACTATACCATGGGACCACCTTCTCTCAACTGCTTCTCTATATCTAATTGAATGTTACTATTTTACAAGTTAAAAGAAGCCCGCTTTGACTTGCAATCAAGTAGCTTAAAGATTTTGAGGTCCGAATGTTTTTCTATTTTCTCGATCAATTTTACTTTGCAAAGAAAAAGCCAAAGGTTAACATGCATTCTTGCGAGTTTATACAGTTCAACAGTGATTAACCACTTACCCTAGTGTGACCACGGGCGGAGCTAGAGAGTGAGTTACGGATTAAATATAAACAAATCCAATAACTTTGGTTCAAACTTTGTATTTGTTTGGTGAAAATATTAAATATATACAAATTATTAATTTGGAACCCATTAGCTTAAATATGATTAGAATCCTGAACTCATAAGCTTCAAATCTTGGTTCCGCCTCTGAGTGTGATAAGAATTATCAATCCACGGGTTGGAGTTGGAGGTGGAGAAAGGAAGAGCAAGTGTTAAATTGAAAACTGGTAGAGTAGTCTAGCTACTCTTGTTTGTTGTGATAGCCATAAATAGTGTCAATAAGACAATACTAAATACTGTTGCTAAATCGTAGTCTCCAGTTCACCATTGACCCAAAATAAATGGTATTGAAAGTTTTGGGCAGAGTGTTACTGTTATTAAAGACTTCAGCCGAAAACCATCTGTAGATGACAGAAATTGATGTTGCCTATGCTAAGGTTTGTTGAAATTTTTCCAGACAGTTGGACCATCAGTCATAAATTGTCTCTTTTAATTTTGGCTGTTGTCCTTATTTTTATCTGAGTATTGGAGTACCTTATACACAGCTAATTGAATGCAAGTCTTACTACATCATGGTTTTTACAGATATGCAGAGATTTCCAGACCAGCAGACAAGGAAAAAGAAATTCTGCACTCATAAATTTGGAGTGGGGCTGAATTTAGCCATTGTCATACCAAGGGGATGTACAATATAAACACATTTCAGAAAATACCCATGAACAAGACTTCATTCTAACTTTTTTTTAATAACAATGATATGTTGGTCAGATTATGCTCGCCTTGCCTATTTCTAAGGTTTAGGTACGGGTAACTCTGCTAACCAAAGTTTAAACAAATAGGAAGAAATAACTTAACGATTTTTGTAGCTTTCAAGATTTGAACCATGTTCTCTCATGGTTTTCACTCGTTTCAATGAATGCTACGCTACATTTCCTCCTAAGTAATCGTTCCTAGAGAACATTTTTATCTATAATTCAGCAGTTGGAAACACAAATAATTTTGATGCTTAAGAACAAGAACCTAATGGCACTCTTTGTCCAAGCAACAAACCTGGAACCTGCATCTGTTTAAAATTCACCAGTAATTCTTTGGGAAAATGATATAAGCAAGTTTTGCCAACGACCAGCCTGGAGCTATGTCATCTACACACAGGTACAGGTGCAATACCTCAACAGTCAAAATTGAAGTGTCATTAGCTGACTAGCATTCACTCAAAGAAATGAGAAAGGGGTTGAGAGAACAATATTCTCAATTCATCAGAAACAATTCCTTCCACTTAGCTCACCAGAATCACTAACAATATCAATAAAATTCATAAAGTTCTTCCTCCAATATTCTATCTGGAGATTTTCGTTAAATGCAAGCTTACCGTCTTTCTCTCAAAACTTGAAGGTAGCAGCACAAACTAAACAGGCTAAAGTAACACCGTTTCAGGGAACACTGTTAAGGAATCATGAATTTGGCGATAATATACTTGCTATTCTTCTCATCTATGTTGCGCGGACTCTCCAAATTGTAGCCGCACTCGTGTCGGATCCTTCAAAAATACACTACTTTTGGAGGATCCGACACGTATCCGACCACATTTTCGGAGAGTCCGAGCAACATAGCTTCTCATCCAAAATGGCTGCATGTGCTCGTTTTAAATAACTCATCAGCCTGCAGTACGAGCACCGTCAGTACCAGATGCTAATTGAGCTTACAATGTGCATCTTAGAAAAGCTATATGGTGGTTTGGCATCTTCAGGATGATTGAAATCACATTCATAGGCTAAATTTTTTTAAGATAAGTCAAACAACTAGAAGAAATGGAAAAGGAAGACCGATTCTAATTTAAGAAACTAGTGGCTCATCACGAATTGACATAATATGCTAATTAAAAGGCACATAATTGAATAAAAAGGCGGACGGTGCACGAAGCATCTCGTATTCACGCGGGGTCCGGGGAAGGGTCGCACCCTTAAGAGGTGTGATGTAGGCAGCCTACCCTAATGCAAGGGTCAATGGCTGATTTCACGGCTTGAACCTGTGACTCGTAGGTCACACGGAGACAACTTTAATGTTGCTCTGAGGCTCCCCTTCAAAAGGCACAGAATTGAATGCTCTAAAAAAATTTAATCAAATGTTCTAAAAGGTTTAATTTCCTTAAACTATTTATAGTAGGAGAAAGAATAAAAGAATAAAAGTTTAATTTGTTGAACCTAAGGTAAAGGAAGAAGGATGCGTGCAGGCAAAGCATCAAAAAGTATGCTAAGTCCTATAAAGTTGTTTATTTTAGGCAATGTGTTATTTAGCAATTGGCTTCATATTGTTTATATGCAGATAGCCAGAGACCAAAAACAAGTTGTTCTCAAATGGTTCGCCATCTGATTTAAAGGTCAAATGCCAAAACTTCCAAATCAAATCATAAGAAGAATAACTATCTTGTGGTAACATCTACAAGGTCTCGGGACAGATTTCCCTTCCCCAAATAAGCAAAAAGGAAATCAAAGAGGCACTTCAAACTTATTGTTCAACAAAATATCATCCAATCATAATGATTTGACATAGTGCACAGTCCCCCGGGAGTCTCGTTTTCATGTACATGTCAATTTGGTGATGCATGCCACAATATAACAGATACAACTAGTTAAAAGGAACATTCTTATAATAGGCACCATAACACTTTCTTATATTCACTTCAAGTTACTTCCGTTTTTCTTTTTCCTCCAAATGGGATAGAACTTCGAACGTCACAACTCACAACTCCATCGAGAAACAATGCACAGTTCAACTTGCAACCACTGTAGCTCTCTGAAAACTCTCGTGTGGAAATTTAAGGACCATAAAATAATAGTTCAACAACTTGGTTGACAAATCCTGCCCAGCTCATGTTCAACCACTACTGGCTTACTGTTTTTATGAATTCTCCTACAGTACTTACCACAGTCAAACATGTGCTATCGACCTTGCCATCCAGTTATTGATGGAACTCCCATGATTGAATTTGCAGACCTCTCCATTCTGAACAAGAAAAAACTGTTAGCATCTTGACCTAATTCTGGTGATTAATAAACAAAAGAAAGAAAGAAAGAAAGAAAGATAATGGGGGTAGAAAGTACTTTGAGATTTCTTCAACTGCCTTCACTACTTCTGAAGAGTTTGTCTCAAGAACTTGACCTCCCAAAATAATCTCATCTAGTATAGCATGCACCTACAAAGCCTCTATACATCAGTAAACTCTCAAACATGAAAATTGAAGTTACCGAAGTTAGGATGTCAATGCTAATAAGAACTTTTCGACAGGCCAATCTCTTTTTTGTTCTTGGATAAGTTACAACTTATTCCTAAGAAGAGTAGTAGTAGTACTCAAATTCATAAAGTAAAACCTATCAACTGATCTCAGAAGAAGTAAACTCCATGTCTATGTTTCACCACCCATCATTTCTTATGTTTCAAATACTTGCTGCATCATAAAAACTAAATTGCTCTAAATCTAATAAACTTAAGCATCCCTTCGTTTCTAGAAGGGCCCACTTACTACTAATCATTTAGTCACGCTTCTTAATCAATGTTATTTTAGGGACAGTTGACTTAGTCCAGTTGAGATTTTTGGCAATTAAGACAGCTCCTGAGGTCATAAATATTAAGGACACCCAAAGTTTTAGTGCAAGTAACAAACTAAATCACAAGTTTCTCATCCTTGATTATGTCAAATGCAAATAAGACAGTTGTTCTCTGATATAAAACCCAAAGCAATCAGGTCTCAGAACAACTACATGCATTTAAATGATACATGCTTCGTGATACTAAAACAAAGAGAGGAGACTGACCTTATTAAAATTGAATACTATATCCAGTTCACGTACATTGCTGAAACACTTGTCCATTGCCTCGACAAAAACTGAAATTGTCAACAACATATCAAGGTAGTAAATCTTCGAGACTGACCATATGTGCATTAAAGTAAAATCCAATGATCAGAATATGTTCAGGTCTTCTAAACCAGGTTGTTGAATTGTGTTTAGGTTGGTTCCATCACAAGACAATGCAAATGCACAGATTTATTATAAGAATAAAAATATAGAAAAGCTTAGCAGTAACCAATTTATTCCTGCCATTCCAATGGAAACCTACAGACATAGTTTGTAGTAAGGGGGATACATGTTTGCTAAAGTTTCTTTCGAGCAAGTAGCACTTTTTATTCGGTTATAGCATTTTGCAGCAGCCGAAACAAGCAAGAAATCGTTAGGAAGCCTCAGCTACAAGTTTGTTCCGTTGCAAGAGTTCTGTGCCTGAACTCCAGTACGAAGGAAGAAAGGGGAAAAAATACTTTAAACTCTTTCAAAGAAGAGAGACTTAGCTCTTCGATTATGAATACTCTAACTTCCGAGGTTCTTCAATTAAACAATCTATCACTAAATGATAACTTCAAAGTTAAATGTATCATAGTTGGCAGGATGAAGAGCATGTGAAGATATACCTTGCATGAGATCAAGCATTGCAAGCTCATCCTCAGAGCTGTCAAATATGAATACAATATGTAGTGTGGCATATGTCTTGTATACAAGTCGAGCATCCTGCATGTAGGGAGGCACAATGTGTGAATATTACTAGCTTTTTCTTATGTTTACATGTATTTTGAGGGATAATGAATACCACAAAGCAAACCAAATTCAGAGAGAGCATAAAACACATACTGATCCAAAGAGGGAATCAACCTTGACAAAGTTGCTTACATTATCTGCTCTACTGCTTAAAACTGCACTTTAACACAACAATTGTCACAACAATTGATTCACAAGATATCAACAGCATACAAATCACCACATAGAAAGAAAAGAAAAATATGAAACTGGCTTAAATCATTTCTTTAACCCAATCAGTAAAAATGAAATAGGTTATATGGGTTAGGTTTACAACCCAATCCTTAGCAAAATATGTATCAAGATCCAAAAATTCCATCTTTATTCTTAAAACAAAACAAAAAATACATACTAAAACAAAAGGAAGGAAAAAAATTAAATGCAAGTACAACCTCCGAAAATTCTTCCAATAAGCTCTTGTTGTTTCTCTGCAGGCTAACCTTACATTTCAAGTACATTTAAGAAAGAAGTAAATTCACAAAAATTAAAATAAAAAACGAGCTTTAATATAATATAGTATATATAGATTTTAAAGTAAAAGGGGTAAGGGAGACTGACATGATAATCGTAGAATTTGACAAGACGAGGCTTGCCCTTATCGTTCATTACAATCACTCCCTTTATCATCCTTTATTGATTCCAATTTTCAACTGATCGTCTCCTCTCTCACTTGCTTCTAAATCTTGGCGATTCTAATATTGTGCATTGCTTTGTATTTGGTACGCTTTTATGTTTTGATTATTACAGTTACACACCCTAACTATAGTGAAATGCATATTCGACCACCAGTATTTTTTGTGTGTGCAATTATCGTTATGTTTTCTTATTAATTGTGTAACAAAATTAATTCTTATAAACATTTCTTCTCTGATTTTCTAGGTTTTGTCCTAGTATTTGGAGTTGTCATGTTTTCGCATTTGGGAGCCTTTTTTGTATTTCAATTATCACATAAATATAAACTATGAAGTGAATATGTAATAATACACCCAAGTAAAAAGTTATTCTTTTGTTTTTTTAGCAATCAAATAGTAAAAAGTATTCAAGTTGTCAAAAACTTAGTACTCGCTTTAGTTCAATCATCAATAATTTCACCAATTATACTTAAAACAGATATGATTTCCTAGTCTAATTCAAACAAATATTGAAATATAATGTAAGCAAATAGAATTTACAATACTACATATGCTCTTTATATTCAGTTTTAAATTCTTATTCGTTTTGTTTCATTTTATGTGGTACTTTTTTTTTTTTTTCAAAAACAAACACACATAAACGTCGTAATTTTAAACTTCACATTATAATCGTAATGATGTGATTTTATAGCCATAAATTGCATGGTATATTGAATATCTTAAGTTCTAATAATATTTTTGTACTATCTTTTTTTAAATATGAATAATCAAACATCGTCATATATAAAATAAAATGGAGAAAGTAATTCATTTCAAATGCAACAACAACAATAAAAACAAAAAAAAAATCTAGTTTGATCCCATAAATGGGGTGTTTAATCAAAATATGAAATTTCGATTAAAACTAGAAAATAAGAAAAAATCAGGTTACTGATAATCAAGAGACCGAAAAATATAATGAGCTTTCTGTGAATAAGAATAAGCAATAAAGAAATTTGTATTCCAATATGATATCAATGATTTTTCTGTGTCCTTACAAGTGATAAGACTTCACCATTTTATAGTTGGTCCTAGGTAGAAGAATGAAACCTAAGTTTTAATGATACAATTATGAGATAAATGACATTGAATAAGCCGTTACACAATTATTCCTATTAAATACCAATTTTTCAACGTATCGGATATTTAATACTGAATTTGGACTTCTTTTCATCTCCAGATCCATGTGTTTAACGCCTCTCGTTCCGTTGACTTTAAATGTCTTGAACTGGCACGAGACTCGTGTCTAAAACCGCTCTTCGTGCCCTTTTTACTTTCTTTTCCCGTATCTTTTATCACCAAATTCTTATCCGTTGAATCTTCAAGAATCCCAGACTTAAATAGTTCATTTAGGTACGAGATATGTATCTAAATTGCACCTCGTGTCCATTCTGAGTTCTTCTCCTCAACTAAATATTATTTGTTGACCTTTTGACCAATCTACGTGTCATGTCATGTCACACTTAATATAAATTCAGTTTTTTCCCAATACAGATAGTCCCCACACTTTTTATATATTTATCAATTAAATATTTGGGAAGTGGATTCTCTTTAAAAAGGGAATTTTTGTCATAATTAATGATATGTCAGCGCCGACGCTTCAATTGTCTCTTTCATTTAATGCACCATATACGTGTCACTTCCTCACTAGTTTTGCGGTTCTGCAGCCTTTTTCTTCACTATTGACGAAGTGGCGGTCACCTTTATTATAGGCTTTTCATCATTATTCTTCTAAGTTATCGACGGTTGAGTTTATAAATTTATTCCTTTGTCTTCTTCTTCACAGACTTCTCACACAAACCTTCTTGTTCTAGTTCATTTTGTCTGTAACTTACTTTTTCTGTCAATAACATGCTTACCGCGTCGTCTTCAAATCCTAACCCAAAAAGAATTCCAATATTTGATAGTTTCCTCAATGCTCCTGTTAGATATAGAAGAGGCAGAGGAGGTGTCCTTCGTGGCGCAGGGTCGATGTGTGGTGGTACCTCTGGTTCCACCATCCTTTCTAGTTCTGGCATCTCCTCTAAAGGTTCTTTGTCTAACAAATCCTCTTCTAAAGGAAAAGAGCCTTCCGAACCTCTTCAAGAGCCTTCAGTGGAAGAAATCGTACCGTCAGATTTATCTTTTGAACATGACAAATAATCCCTTTGTGAGCAAGTGATTAAATTGGAGAAAGTTGATAAATAACCTTCTTTAATTACTGAACCGTTGATCCCAATTGTTCGAAAAGATTGTCGTTGGAGAGATAATACCCCCATAGTTATTCTCAACCCTAGCCAGAGAATATCCTCTTATAGAGCTGGTTTTTCTTGCGTTTACACCCCTTTCACTCTAGGATTTACTCCTGCCATTGACCTAGTTATTCTTGATTTTTGTCTTTTTTTTTCAAAATATGTTTGGCTCAAGTTGGCCCCCTTGTATGGAGGGCTGTGGCGTGAGGTATATGTTGGTCAAAGCAGATGTCGATTTTACCTTTCCTCATATGATTCATCTTTACCACCCCAAGCTTTTTCGTAATGGCGTTTTTATCTTATCTGCAAGAGGTAAGAGGGTTTTGATAAACCCCGAGGATATTAATGATCGTGGTTGGTACACATGGTTTGTAAGTGTTCCCACAGTTGATTTGGTAACATTCCATTTCCTAAAAAATGGAACGTGGCACGTAAGTATTTTATTTCTTACCGTGTCTGTTTTCGTTATTTCGACTTTCTTTTTTTTCTTTTTTCTAATCCCGTTCTGATTTTTGATAGCAATCATGTGAGATGTGGAACCTGTTCCTGGCTTCCGTGTTTGGGTAGATGCCATCTTGAAGGTCGTGCCAATGGAGGCACGAACTTGGAAGTCAATTTCCAACAAACATGGTTGGAGAGTTAAAACCCATGGTATGCATTTATTATTACTTTCACGTATGCTAAACTTTTTTCCTCCCCCGGTCAATTTTATATCCTTTTTATTTATCAGGATTTGCAATTCGAGGGATGACAGCTGAAGTAGCTATTACCCTTAGAGCTTCTTCCAGTACTCCCTTAGCTTTGGAGAGGCTCAGGCCATACTGGCAAAGAGGAAATCAGTCGAAGAAGATTCTGATGTTGATGAAGATGAAGATACTTCTTTGACAGCTCGTCCTAGGACTAGGAGGCGTGTGGTGGTTTCTGAGGATGAAATTGAGGTTTCTCCTACTCGTACCTCTGAGCTCGTTACTATTATTTCCGATGAAAAAATCGATCCAAGGGACACTTCTAAATCCACTCAATGCCTCTTCATTGAGGGTTTTGAGGGTGGTGAATTTGGTTCGATTTTAGATGAAATCCCTCTTTCATCTTTTTTTTCTGTCCCTTCTGTTTCTCCCGCTATTTCAAGTGTTCTACTTGCTACTTCGTCTGTTCCTATTTCTTTACCAATTTCTGCCCCCGCACCTGTTCCAATCTTTTCAAATTCTATTTTTTTCACCTCTTCTACCGTCCCTCCTTCAATAGTTCCCCCTTCTTCTGTTAGTCATGTAGAATAAGGTTTCAGTAGCAGGAGCATGGCTATAAGAAGCGTGACACTTGAGGTTCCCGCTAATAGCAGTCTTTTGAGGAAGTCAGGTGGAGCAGACGTTTGGCTTGAACCCTTAATTGGGGAAGTGGAAAAAAGAAAAATGGACAGTCACAGTTGTTTGACTTTGATGAACGATATAATTCATTGTACTTTGAAGGTATTTTCCTTTCCTTTTTTTCTTTTTAGAAGAAAATTCTCCCTTTAATTTTCACTTATATATACCATTTTTGCAAGCTAAACTTATAGGCACGAAACTCATGGGAAGAGTTTCCCTTTTAGCGAAGAAGGCTCGTGAAACTGACCGAGTTGTTCTTGAGGCTGAGAAGAAAGCTAGGGAAGCAGATCTTAAAGTAACCAATTGGTAAGAGCAATTAAAAAATGTTCAGAAAAAGATAAAGGATTTACAAGAGTACAATTGCAATTTGGAGCAACATAAATAAGTTCTAACCTCTGAATTAGACGGAGTCAAGGTCTCTTTTATAAAAGTGGAGAAGGAAAGAGAGCGCCAGGAATGTTCTTTTTTCGAACAATTATCAAAGTCAATTGAGGAGATTAGTATGTGGGAGAGCTGGTGCAAAACATATCCCAAGCTCAAGCTGATTTACAAGCTTTCTCTGATAAGGCTCGTGCCTTAGAAGATTCTTGTGCCTCTCTTGAAGCTACCCTTAATGCCACTTTAAATGAAAACCAAACATTGAAAAATGATCTTACCTCGTGGCAAAGGGATAATTCACTTCTTGAGGAGAGCATTGATTCAGAAGTGAGATGGGCTTTCCTAAACTCCTGTTGTGATGCTTTAATGGAGGCTAGTTAAGAGAACTTTGATTTACAATCGGAATTGGCCAAAGTTCTAAAGACTATTAAAATGACTCAACGACTGCTTGAATTTCCTTCTCCATCAGATGAGACTCACATGGCTGAAGAACCTTCCAATGAAGGAGCCGTTTCTACTAAAGTTGAGAATGTTGCAATTTTGGCCCCTACAGAAGTTGAAGCTCCCGCGACTTTTGCTTCTCTCAATGATCCTAACATTCCAACGGCTGCTATGTAACGACCCGGCCGGTCGTTTTTGAAATTTACACCTCGATCCCCAATTTAACTGTTCCCCTAAGTTCACTTCTACTATTGTAATTTACCAGGAGGTTCGGTTCTAGAATTTGGAGTGTTTTGAGACACTTAGTCCTATAAACGAGAGCTTTATAGTTGAAAAATGGCCCGTATTCGGTACAGTATTAAGACGACCTCAGAACATAAATATGATGGTTCCATTAGCTCCGTTAGGTGATTTCAGGATTGGGAGCGCGTTCGGAATGTATTTTGGAGGTATGTAGCTCAATTAGGCTTGAAATACCAAAGTTTGAAATTTTTGGAAATCCGATCGATAGGTGAGATTTTGACGGGAGTCGGAATCGAATTCTGATAGTTGCAGTAGCTTCGTTAGGTGATTTTAGATATGTCTGCAAATTTTCAGGTCATTCGGACGTCGTTTGGTCGGGTTTTTGACAGCATGTAGGTTTCGGAAGTTTTGGATGACACTTAGGCTTGAATTCGCCTTGATTCGATGATTTTCGTATTTAAGGGTGTGTTTTTATGATTGGAACAAGTCCGTATCGTATTTTGGAGTATTTTGGTGGTTTCCGTTAGGGTCCCGGGGGCCTCGAGGTGAACTCGGGGGTCCAAACGGACCATTTTCGGTTAGAAGGTACAACAGAAATTGCTGTCATAATTGCAGAGCAACTTTGTTCTCTGCGATTGCATGAGGAGCCATGCGATCGCGTTGAAGGATTTTGTGAGGCGGAGGAATTGTTCTTTGTGATCGCACAACCTAAGATGTGATCGCATAGTGAAGGGAAGCGAAGCTCTGCGATCGCGAAGCCCAGTCTGCGATCGCATAGAGACTTGAGAGGCAGCCATGCATTATACTATGCGATCGCATAGTACTTATTGCGATCGCATGCCGAGGGGTGTGATCGTATAGAGATAAAGACCTGCCAGAAATATTAAAAATCAGAACAGTTCATTCACGACCCATTTACACAAAACCTCCATTTTTGAGTTCTTAGAGAGCAAAGTGACGGGAATTGAAGGGGATTTCACCGGGTAATCATCGGAGGTGTGTTTTATGGTCCAAATACGTGATTTTATCTTAGAATCTTCAATAACTTCACTGTAAATGGGAGGATTAATGAGGGGGTTTTTCCCTAAGCCTGGGTTATGGTAAATCGTCGATTTGAATGGGCAAACGGAGTCCGATTTTGGTAAACTTTATATGTATGGACTCGTGTTAAGATACGAAACCCAAAAATGTAACTTTCATAATTTTTCGAGAAGCGTACCAAAAGTCAGGTTTTGGCAACTTTGTGGTTTTTAGTGTAATTCGAGTTGTTTCGATTGGGTAATGTCCCTTTGGCCTATTTGGATGTATTTCTATTGATTTTTATCAGATTCTACACCTCTGGAGTCGGATACTCGTGGCAAAAGAGTCGTTTCTTAGCGATTTTGTACCGGAATTGAGGTAAGTAACTTGTCTAACCTTACGTGGGGGAACTTCTCCCCTAGGATATTATGTGTTGACTTAAATGCCTTGTACGCGAGGTGACGAGCGTGTACATGCGCAGATTGTTGGAAAAATCACCTTACTTGAACTGTTCAAATCGTGCTATTCTTGTTATTTAACTGATTCAATTGCAATATTTACCTAATATTAGTTAGAGAAGCATAATTAGATAGGATTATCTGTCTAAGTGCCTACTTGTCTTTATTAAACTTCCTGGAATTTGTTGATACTGGTTTTTGGTGTAAATTGTAGTTATGTACTTCATATTCCTCTATGTTTTCCCTCTTATTGATTGGATTATGTTTGTGGACTGCGGGTTCAATTCCCGGAGATTCAAGGGCTGCAAGTTCGATTCCCGGAGACCCGGAATTTATTGAGATATGGACTGCGAGTTCAATTCCCGAAGATCCTAAGCTATTGAGATACGGACTGCGGGTTCAATTCCAAAAGCTCATGAGATATTGAGATACAGACTGCGGGTTCTATTTTTGGAGATCCAAGGGCTGCGGGTTCGATTCCCGGAGACCTAGAGGTACTGATGTATGGACTGCGGGTTCAATTCCTGGAGATCCTGAGTTTTTGAATATAAAGAGGGACTGCGGGTTCAATTCCCCGAGATCCTGGACTTGTTGATTTGGATTTATGTTGTGTTGGTTACTCTTTGTTAGCTTAATTGTAGACGTTTACAGTATTTACTTTATTGTTGTTATTTCAGTCTCATTCTTATTTAAACTGCTTGATATTATTATTATCATTATGTTATTGTCTCTCGGTAGGGCCCTGACCTTCCTCGTCACTACTCTATCGAGGTTAGGCTTGGCAGTTACTGAGTACCGCCGTGGTGTACTCATACTACTCTTTTGCACACTTTTGTTGCGCAGATCCAGGTACATCAGATCAGGCACATTTCAGGTGATCTAGCAGCACTTCAGGAGACTCGAGGTATAATCTGCTACGTCCGTGGATCCGGAGAGTCCCCTTATATTCTCATTAGTGATAGCAATTATTTTCCTTATTCTCGTTGTATAGACATTCTTGATGTATAGAGCCACAATTGTACTCTTTCTTAGTTTGTGTTGCTCGTGGGTTTCCGGGTCATGGTAGTATGTTGCATAGTAGTGTTTGGTGAAGTGTATGTGCCAAGCGGCACTTATTACATTTCATTTACATTATTTTGCTGTTATTTTATCTTTAATTTCATGAAATTGTACATTCCGCATCGTGTTAGGCTTACCTAGTCGCGAAGACTGGGTGCCGTCATGACAGGTTCACGATTGGTGAACTAGGGTCGTGACAAGTTGGTATCAGAGCTCTAGGTTCATAGGAGTCACTGAACACAGACCAATTATTTAGAGTCTCGTTGTTCGATACGGAGACGTCTGTATTTATCTACGAGAGGCTATGCAATTGTTTAGGAAACTCATCACTTCTTTTGGATTCATTGCCGTGTGATATTTTGGCACCAAATCTAAACTTCTGCTTTCTATTCTCTCACAAATGGTTAGGACACGTGCTACTCATGAGGATCAGGCACATGCGCCCCTACTGCCGCCGCTAGAAGCCGGGGCCATGGTAGAGGACGAGGAAGCGCCCGAGGTGCAGCCA
>JASVEL010012736.1:0-64458 GCA_032618575.1 Nicotiana noctiflora
ACATATTACCCTCCCCAGACTCTACTTGTGGGATTATAGTGAGTTGTTCTTGTTGATCGCTATTTGTTTTTGGGAAATTTTCTGAAATTATTCCCAAATTATCTTTCTTGTCCTTTTTCTCCCACAAAAGGGAGAAGAAGACCTAATTATTGCAATTAATATCTAATTTAAAATATCAAAAGACAACGAGTGCAAGGCTTGATCTATATCAACTCTTACATTTATATTGTAGCAAAGGATGAAGTTTTTGTTTGGATATATATAGTAAGGACTTATTCTGTAGCTAGGGTGCCAGACATCCATATTGCACTACAACCTAAATCATCAACACATTCCACTAACTATAATGTATTCAATATAAATGTACTGAAACTACTCAAAATATTTAATAGTAGTTATTTTGATTCTTATCTATGTCAAATCCAGTTATCTGGGGATAACATAACCATAGGTTAACACAAAATACAGTAACAACCTTAAATATCAGGAGTAACAACCTTAAATATCAGGAGCCAACTTGTCATTTTAATTATACTAATATTAGTACTCACGCGATGTTCGGACACAAATTATATCGGATTATGATTTAGATTATTTCAATTATGTATAAATAACTTTAAAATATAAACCTTCCAGATAAAATTTATAGATAATTATTAGATATTTACGAAGAAGCAAGACATAAAACCATTTCGCAAATCTCATAGTGGATAACCTGCTTTCTTTTTCTATATTTATATAATCCAATAAGTTAATTTTAGTACTTGAATTTCGATTAGTTGTCAATGTTAAAAAGCGCTAACTATGTTGATTTGTCTCTTATGAACATATAAAATTATATTATTTTAATAAAATTCTCAGTTTTATCTCAAGCTTAAATAAGTCTTATTCTTTTAAATTTTACATAATCTTTTTGTTCTTTACTTATAATTATTATATTATTTATTATTTAATATTATTATACTTTCATGTGATTTTTTCGGCTTACTAATTGACTTAATATTTTGCTTATTATCCTTTTAATAATTATCAATAAATATAATTTTTTATTCTTGAAATTTAATATATTTTACGCTTTTATCCTCTTACCAAAACTATTTTACTATTTAAATCTATCAATAATACTTTTGAATATTATTCAATTATTTACTTTATCTTATTTTAAATTAATTTAAAGTATAACGATTTTTAAAACGTTCCACAAAAGAAATGATAAAAATCATATTATTACGTCGAGTCGTCGATAAGCTCTTGAGTTTTCTCTTTTCATATTCTTTTATATTTTTTAATTCAATACCAAAAACGATTATATATAAAAACTTATTCGGTTAAGTTTTCTAGATTTTTTAAAAATATAAAAATCAGCTGAAACTTTATGCAAAATAAAATTGAAAATCTATAACTATTAAAATATATATTTTGGTTCTGCGCAAATTTTTCCAAGTAGTTTGGCAAAGATAATATAATAATGAAGATAAAACAGGAACGCAAAAAGTAGAAAGAAAAGAAAAGGAAAAGGTAGGTGTAAAGCATAAAACTAAGGAATTTAAGTTATGTACATTAATGGTGTTAAAGAAATTTGTTCACTATTAGTTCAGTTTAATTGGCTATAGCATATTGACATCGGGTTTACTATAAAGAGTTACATGTTGTTCTAGGTAGATTTAACTAATTTGATTGTATAAAAAAATCTACAATTAAAAAACTAATAAATAGTCCCAGATCGTAAATTACAGATATTTTTATATCCTTGAAGGCATCATACAAGTAGGAATATCTAAGAATACTTTTGACCTAATTTCCGGAAGAAACCAATGGTTGAGTATTCCTGAACTACTTGCTGCACTTGGACATAATGCCCAATCGAAAATGACTCGAGTGCATTGCTATATTTCTTCAAGATTTGATTTTAGGGATAACCTTGATTATCACCATCTTTAATTTTATTTTATTTAATATGTATTATTAACCAATAAGAAAAGACGCAAAAGAGGAAAATTTTGAATGAAACATACTCTTAATAACCTACTCTTTAATTTAATTATTTAATTTCTGAAAGTACTGAAAGCAAAACATTAGTATATCACATCATGATCAACTTGTTGCTACTACTTGATTCTTCATCTTCATCCGTCACATGAAAGACACATTGGAGTACAATTCTAGTATATTTTTTCTTTTCATCATACGACCGAATCTTCACAGAATATCGACTCTGATTAAATAACTAAAACTTGTACCATTAATTCGTGAAGGGCTAAGATTTTTACAAGATTTAAGGATTAGATATGTTTGAGATCCCTGATTTAATAAGTAAAGAAAATCCCCATCAAATTAATTGTACCAATGATATTGATTTTATACAAAAAAAAAAATTGAAGATCATTCTAATTTATGTGAGCAAATAAGGGAAATTACCTTTACTCAACCTTTCTGTCAATTCTATCCATATCTTCTACCAAGAAATTTTGCTTCTATCCTCCGATCGTAGAGTTTTCCTTATTGATGAGTACATTTACACTTTAAAAAAAAAATCGGACCACAATTTGATATAACTTTTATTCGTAAAAATAGCGTGGTTTAATCAATTTTCGGATTGGTTATTCAAAAGTAGCCAGCGTTTATCATGCCAATAAAAAATAGCCACTATTTTATTATAACAGAGACTGGTCTAGTATAATATACTGGAGTTCGGTGCACCTATGTATGAATTTCCAGCATATTATTCTGAACCGGCATACTTTGCTGGCTCCAGTATAATATACTGGAGACATGAGCATCGGTGCTCCAAACTCCAGTATATTATGCTAGACAAGTATATTATACTAGAACTCCAGTATATTATCCTGGAGTATTTTTCTGAATTTTGAACAGTGTTTTCGTTCAGATTTATCTTTACATGAAAATGGCTAAATTTCAATTACTTTTGAAACTAGGCTATTTTTAAACGACTACTTATAAATCTGCCTATTTTTGAATTTCTCCTCGTTTATTCGTTTACATGCTCTGCACCCGTGGGTTATAATACTAAATTTATTAACGGAAAAGGCCTAAAAATGACATTTAACTTTAAGAAATGGTCTATCTATGTCATCCGTTAAAAAAATACTTATTTAATTCCACTGCCGATACACATTTGGCCCATCCATGCCATTATTGACTAGCGGCATGGATGAGCTAAATAAAAATTGAGTTCTTAGTCAATAATGGCATGGATGGGCCAAATGTGTAACGGCAGTAGCATGAAATAAATATTTTTTTTAACGATGGCATGGATAGACTATTTCTGAAAGTTAAGTAGCATTTTTAGGTCTTTTCCGTTTTATAAATAAAGAAAACAGTAACACTTATTACTATCGAAGGATTAATTAGGTCCTCAAAATAGAGTTAGTTTTGGTAGGGAGAACTAAAAGCCTCGGTATTTACCCTAAAAATTGGTTAACAATTAAATTTATAACGAAATTTTAAGGATACGTGATTTCACCTAATATCAATTATTAACTTAAAGGTAAGTGATGGGAACTGAGAGGAATGTAAAACAAACAAATGCTTGGACAGTGTCACACCTTCTTTTTTCCGAGGGGGATAGGGAGTTTTTCCAATTAAAGTGACATTAATCAAAATGGGATTATTTTTCTTCAGAGTCGTCACTTGGAATAATTTATGGTGTCCCAAGTCACGGCTTATTTTAAATTCCAAACCAATAAAATTGACTCTATTTTAGGTCCGCAAACACAGAAGACCGGGTAAGGAATTTTGTTTACTCGGAAGAAGGTGTGAGGCACTCCCGAGTGTCGTGATTTTAGCATGGTCGCTCAACTATTAATAATTGGCCTAATTATCTGATTAATTATATGTTTTAAACCCATTTTGCATTTTAGACTCTTAAACCGCTTTTATTTATTTACAAAATTATTTCTAGAACAAGTCACGATGTCATACACTAGCCGTTACGGTACACATTGCAAACCACGCCATGTGAAATACACCCGCAATTTAAGAGATATTTATTTACATTAATATTAGAAGTTATTGTCGGATCACATGAAATGCACACCCGAATGGGCTTTAAGTATCGTGGCTATGCTACGAGAATCGTACCCATAATCACGATGATTCATTATATATTAATCGCATCTAAAGCAAAACTATGATTGTGAGCACGTAATTTTTACCCCACGCGAGCTACTCCCAAATGAAATCAAAACAAAATGGTTTGCTTTATTGTGTGCATTTTTGTGTATTTTTTGTGAATTTTTTTTTTTGCATTCGAGTGCTCGTACCTATTTGTCTAGGTAAATAATTAATCACAAAAAGAAAAATTGTGCATTTATGTTCTTTGTTAATTGGTTGATTTTACATTGAACTAATAAAGCATATTTTATGTCTCAATTTTGTTTGTGCTTAAAATGGCTTTTATTTAAAGGGAGTTAATAAAGGAAATGAAGCAAAGGGCTAGAAATGCAAGATCGTCCAGGCCCAAAAAGGTTTGTTCTGCCCGGTCCGTTCTTTGAGTCTCTGAGACTCACGAAACGACGTAGCATGGCGTCGAAGCTACGTCGTTCTGGCAGTAGCAGATCTCATCCGTTGACCCATTCCCAATCCAACGGTCGAGATCACACCATCATAACCCATGTGCCCGACCCAGTCCCTCACAAACACCCAAACGACACCGTTTGGATAAGTGAGGCAATCCAGACCATCGATCTCATTAGATCAAACGGCCAGGAGGCATTGCTCACACGAGTATATAAGCCTCCTATCACACCCCCCCCCCCAAGCCAAACCCCCTCGTCGTCTCTCACCTCTCAGGGACGACCCCGATCCCACCACCGCAAACCACCACTGACCGCCCGCCGGAAATTGCCCACGGCGGCGGTCAGTCACCAAACCTCCCCAAATTTACACCAGCCCTTCTCCTCACCTCCTTCTCCTCGAATCCGGCCTTCGTTGGTCTCGAATCTGTCTCAAACGCGTCGAATATTGGATCGAAGGTCGCCGGGATTTGAAATTCTATCCCAAACCACCCCAAACTCACCCCAAGCACTCCCATGACCTCCCTCATACCCCTACTAGCCCTAGTTCGGGTCGAATCTTTCCAGAACCGGTCGAGCCCCAAAAATGGCCGCATAAACCCTAAAAATCGAACTTTGGGTTTTTGTTCAAATTCAAAAAGAAATTGAGGTCTAATAGACCTTAATTGGGATATTTTTTTTGAAAAACTTCTCAATTAAGGTCCGTTAGATCCCAAAGTTCAAATCCAAGTCCAAACGGCCCAGTTTAAATTTGATTCTGGTTTGAAGTATTCCATTTCTTCCTTTTCTCTCTTTATTTTGTACTTGTTGTTTGTTTAAATTGATTTGATCATTTCTTTTCGCTTTGTCCGTTTATTGTGATTTTTCTTTCCTCTTCTCAAATGACCTTTTATTTGGTTAATTCTCTCTATTTACTGTTAACCGCGGGTATTATAGACTACTAATCAATTCAAAATATTGTCGAGTAGTTTAAATCCCTTATTCTGTTTATAGATCATTAAGTCAATCAATTAGCTTGTTTTTATCCCGTTTGGTATGTGTTTAATTGCTTTGTGGAATCGATTGTTTAAATACCGTCATTTAAGTTTGTAGGATTGTTATTTAAAATACCGGACAGTTATTAGCATTGATTGAATAGCCATTAGGAGTTAAATTGGTTGGTTGATTGATTCGTCATTCTGAAATAGGATCTGAATTGGTTTGATGTTTGAATTAAAAAGAAAAAAAAATAGGACAGTGAATCGTATTCCTTGTATTGTTCTGCAAAGCATTAAGCTGATGAGCCTGTTGTGAACTAAGTGAAATAATAGCTTAATGAGGATAGATGACTGTGTAAAACACTGGCAGTTGAATAAGAATCACATGGGTACCATATCACTAAGGGAGGGCACGCCTGAATTTTAATTTCATGACTGCCAGTGCACTGATTGATTAAATAATGGTATAAGGCACTTGTTAGTGGGCTGCTCTAAGTAGTTAATGAAAAATACAATTTTCTAATAATTTGAGTGGTAAAACAGAGCAGGGTATGGGCTGGCCAGAGGGGAAAACAATTCTGAAGATAGGCTGGCCAGTTGGGAATTTGGATATATATAGGGGATACACAGACATAGACAGGGAGGGCAGAGTATAGGACATACACGAGAGTCTCCAGCTTGAGTTCAATTTTTCCAGTTAATTCAAAAACTAAAAGATAGCTGGTATTGTTTGTTTCTGTTACATACTCGGATCTAAATAATAGGCAGAAATTTTTGGGTATTGGGATTGTTGTTTGAAGTCAATTGTGGTTCAATCAGTTGGGTACACAAGTCCCCTGGGGCATTTCAGAAGTATAGGGGTCTGTTTGATTTGGAATTCTTTGCTGTTGGTTTCTTTGAAGTAGTTGAGCCTTTTGCCATTGATTTCTCTCTTTGGAGTCTGTTTGCTGGGACCATTTTGTTTGCTGTGGTTACTGCTATACTGCTGATTGTTCTATTGTTTGTCATTGCTCACTCTTCTTCCTATTTCCATATTCCAGGTACACATCCCTATCATTGTAGCTTCTTGATTCGAAAAGAAAATGAAGCCTGAAGCTCTCTTTTAAATCGGTTTAATACATGTAGTTGTCCAATGTTTCTTATGTTATATTTGTATGAGTACATGTAATTAAATCTGTTTTACTGGTTTGGGTTGTGAAGAATGCATTCAGGGATAATTAAACTATTAGTGCTAAGACTGGAAATGCATTTAGATCTAAAATACACTGTCATTGGACATGTATAGAAATCTGAATTATTCCTGTTGTATCTATGCTTAAATCTTCTCTATTCATGGTGTGTGATTTCCAAATCTGTCAATACTCGATCTTGTGTTAAAATTGAGATTAATCATCTGTCTAAGTAGAAAGTTTTAGGTGATATGAACACCCGTGGGAAATGATATCTTGAATTTGCAAAAATAAGTGCCAGTTGTTTTTTTGAGGATTCTTGAATTCCCAGTAAGTTCTTCATGTAATTGTTCACCATAGTCTTGAATTTGCTCACTTAGTTATCTAGTCGTGGTTATAGTTGAGTATGACTTTGTCACATTATAGAAATTGGTTCGTTATTCTTCAACTGAACGACGTAACTAGATTAAAGGAATCGGGGGTGCATTTCGTGTGACCCGACTCCAATTTTGAACAAGGTTAAATAAAGGGTGTCAGGAACCACAGGCGTATTTCATGTAGTGTGGCTTGCAACATGTTTTAAATAATCTTGAATCAACTCTTAAATAAATATAGCGGGATGTAGTTCGCTTTAAATTAGAATTAGAGGTGTGCCTCGCCTAACAAATTATACAAATCGCGGGGCCCTCATAAATGTATATGTAAAAATATTTAGATTTCGAGATGTGCCGTTTCTCAGCGAATTTCATGGCCTTCTCAAAAGTGTAAATAAGTAATTGCTCTAGGCGCGTATTTTAATAATTTTACCTTCTTAAATACGGGTGTGCATTTCATGCGGCCCAAATCCAAATCCCAAAATGTTGAATAAGAATGTGTCGAGGATCCGGGTACATTTCATGTGACGTGATTCGAAACATATTTTTAGGCAACATTCTCTTTCGTAAATAATAATAATAATAAAAGCGGTAAAGGGATATTAATTTGCATAACTGTAAAAATCAGATAAATAAGCCGAATATGACAGTTAAGCGACCGTGCTAGAACCACGGAATTCGGGAATGCCTAACACTTTCTCCCGGGTTAACAGAATTCCTTATCCGGATTTCTGGTTCGCGGACCATTAAATAGAGTCAAACCTTTCCTCATTCGGGTTTCAAACCGGTGACTTGGGACACCATAAATCTCCCAAGTGGCGACTCCGAATCTTTCAATAAATGAACCCCGTTTTGGTTATCCTTTAATTGGAAAAACTCTCTTTTATATTTTGCGCCCACGCGGGTCAGCGTAAAAAAGAGGTGTGACAGCTCTGGCGACTCCACTGGGGAATGCAAACCCAGAACCAATGGTTCAGGGTTTAAGAATTCGAACTTTGAATAATTGTTATATTTGGCTTATTATTATCTGACTTTATTATATGTTTGTATTTAATGTGTTAAATGTTGCTTTTTACCGCTTTGATATTTTGTGAATTGTACATATAAACTGTGTCGAAACCAATCTCCTCTCTGAGTCTTCTAAATCATGAAGAAGGGTGCACTTCTTGTGACTTCTTTTCTGTATAGTGTCAAATTCTCACTTTAGAACGAGGTTTGGACAAGTTGCAAAACCGGTGAAGCTTCTGTATTCCCGGGTTGCTGCCTCCCCCTCGGCTCGAGCTGTCCGCTCGGGTAAGCCATGTCTAGAACAATAAACCCAGGTTTTGAACCTAGAATAACAAAGCTTCATGCCGGATCCCTAGTAGGAACGTTTATTTGCATCATGTTGCATCTGACTTAGGGGACTCAACACAGGGGTTGGGTCCGTCTAGGACAGGTGACCTGAAATGAAAAGACCATCCTGCTGCATCCTGTTTGTTTTACGCATTTATTTGCTTCAGACTTGCATGCTGACCGACTTTAAATAAGGAAAATTAAAAAAAAAAAAAAAAGAAAGAAAAATAGTGTGTTTTATTCTTGAAATAGATAAAAATAGTTTACTTGTTTTGTTTAGTAAAATGAATAAATAAATAATGTAGTTTGTTTTATTAAAACCGAACTACGTGGGTTTGATTCTCATTGGATGTGAGATACGTAGGCAACCTTTATCAGGTCCAACTTTACCTTTTGCAAAAATATCAAAACTAACTTTTTCGTACTAAATAAGTCGGTGATGTTGTTTTCAAAAACAACCGAATGTTCCCGAAAGGGACGCCGGAAGGCTGATTTCGTATAAACGGCCACCTTTGGGTCAATTTTTTGATTTCGATCAATTTACCCCCACAGCCTTAAAATCTTCGTCCCTGAGGCGTTGAAAGGCCATGATTGAAAACTGAGTTTTTTTTTTATTTAGCAAAACAAAGTTGTTTTTCTTTATTTAAATCACCTTAATAAATGTGCAGGATGAGCACGAATCAGAATAAATCATTTTCAGTCTTTAGCGAGGTCCCTCAGCAGCTCCACATATGGTGGAATGATTTGGAAGACAGTAGCAAAAAGATAGTGGAGAGAATTTTGGGAGGCTTTGTTAATCTGCTAAACATCAAGCCGAGGAAAGACATCATCGAGGCACTGATATCGTTCTGGGATCCGACCCGCAATGTGTTCCGCTTTGTCGACTTTGAATTGACACCTACGCTAGAGGAGATTACAGGCTATGTAGGATTAAATGGAAAATTAAGAGGGCAATACCTGCTTTCACCAAGACCGGTATCTCCGCATGGGTTTCTGGATTTGTTAAGCATTAGTCGGAAGGTGAAAAATGATGATTTATTAGGAGGATGTTGCGATCTCCAATTCTTATACCAACGGTACGGCACTCCTCGGGGTTTTGAAGAGTCAAACCTTGGACTAACTCACGCAGGGAATAGAACCAAGTGGGAGGCCAGACGAATTCTAGCGTTCATAACGACATTCTTGGGGATTGTGATTTGTCCACGCGAAGATAAGAAAATAGAGATAAGTCTTGTAGGAATAGCCGATGTTGCAATCAAAAAGGCTACCAGCACGGTAGTCCCTTTGGTTTTGTCCGAAATCTATCGAGCCTTGACGGTATATCGAGAAGGGGCAATTTCTTTCAAGGATGCAATCTGTTACTCCAATTGTGGATGCAAGAACACCTCCATCACCGGACACAATACATGAACCATGGGTTGACTGGAAAAAACTGTATTGGGGGTTTCGAGGAACGGATGATAGGCGATGTATTCCCCGAAGGCGTCGAAGCATGGCTTGCACGACTAAGCTCAATAGAAGCCGATCAGGTTGAATGGGCGTTCGGGTGGTTACCTGATACCGAAGTAATATATATGGCAGCCGAGGAGTGTTATATTCTTCTGATGGGGATCCGCAGTGTCCAACCATATGTTCCTCATCGGGTATTGCGTCAACTAGGAAGGTTTCAGGTTATTCCTACGGATCAAGATCTGAGAAAGCACGCCATTGAGTTGAGCCCATGAGTCGTATTCCCCGAAGAAAAGTTTAGCAGCTGACTTGATAGAATATACTGGCCAGCCACCATTACCGTACTAGATCTAAAGGGCCAATTCCAGCAAGCATGTCTAGTTCCGGTAAAAGTCTCGAGGAAGAGAAATCAGAGATGCAAATCATGAAAGAGGAGGTAGAATGGTTGAGACATCAGATAACAGAGATGCACCTAGCCTGGGCTAGGGGACAGTCCTCACCAAACCTCCCTACTCTCGCCTCAGCTCTAGAACATCTACCCATTGATCCTTCGACAAGCGCCCCGATCTATCCATACTATCAAGGGGAAAACCCTTATACCACCCACGCTCCACCAGCCAAACAAAATCCTCCTCCCCCGGTCACCCCTATTTTTGTGGCACCTCCACCTGCTACTCTACAAAGGCCGTCCAGCGAGCCGCATGTTCAGATCCATGACAACTCTTACTATCCTCCCGAGCCTACTTTTAGGGCTCCCGAACCGCAATCACACACCCCTCACTGGGATAATCCGGCAGAACCGGAAAAGCACTTCCAAAGTTTGGAGCATGAGGAAGTTATTCGAAAAGTTAAAATCCTGGAGCAGTCCTTCAGGAATATGCATGGTTTGGGCAACCAGGTCAGTGTTGCTTACAAAGATCTATGTCCATTCCCAGATATCCAGTTGCCGGCCGGGTTCAAAATGCCCAAGTTTGACCTATACGAAGGGCATGGTGACCCAGTAGCCCATCTTCGAGGTTTTTGTAGTAAGATGCGAGGAGTCGGGGGGCGAGATGAGATTCTGATAGCTTACTTCGATCAGAGCTTGGGGGGGTCTGCACTAGAGTGGTACACTAGGCAGGATCCCAGCAGATGGTTTACATGGGATGATTTGGCTCAAGCATTCATCGGCCAGTTCCAGTACAATCTTGAAATAGTCCCAGACCGCTTATCATTGTTAAAGTTAGAGAAGAAACCCGCCGAAAGTTTCAGAGAATTTGGTTTCCGCTGGAGGGAACAGGCAGCAAGGGTAGATCCGCCCATGAGAGAGAACGAGATGGTGGATTACTTCCTGCAGACACTGGAGCCAACCTATTTCGGACATCTGGTGACGTCCGTGGGCAAGTCATTCACCGAGGTGATAAAGATGGGGGCTATGATCGAGGAAGGTTTGAAAGCTAATAAGATCATGAGTTATTCAGCGTTAAAGGCCACCACCCAAGCTATTCAAAGTGGTACCGGAGGAGTGCTTGGGAAAAGAGGAAAGAAGAAGTCACGGCAGTCGAGTCCGGAACATGGTTCAGAAACAGAGGCCCCGCACCCCAGTATAACCCGCCACAGCCTCACCACCAAAATTACCTCCACAATCTATATAACCACCCGCAACACTACTATCCAGCACCTGATCCCCATTTTACTGTCCATCACGCTCAGTCATATGCCGCACCTCCCGTCCATGCACCATGGCGTGCACCAAACCCGCAAAACAATTATCCACCCCCAAGAGCCTACAGAAACCCCACGGGCGCGAGTTTTCGTCCGAACCAAGCATTCAAGAGCGACAGGGCGCCAAGGCCAAAGACTTTCACTCCCTTGGGAGAGTCTTACACCACTTTGTTCCACCGATTGAAGCAAGTTGGGTTGCTAAATCCGGTCGAGGCTAAGTTACCAAACCCTCTTCCAAAGAATCTGGATCATTCCATAAATTGTGCATATTGTTCAGGATGTCCGGGGCACGACACAGAAAAGTGTTGGAGGTTGAAAACAGCTATCTAGGAACTCATCGACACTCGCAGGATTGAGGTCCAGACTCCAGCAGAACCCGACATCAACCGAAATCCACTCCCAACTCATCATGAGGCCAACATTATCGAGTTGGTACAGGTCGAAGAGGGAAAGGAGAAAACCTCTCAGACTGTAATGATGATCAAGTCCGGTGGGGTAGGAATGAAAAAGGGGCCAAGCCTTGATGAGTTACTCATCTGCAAGAAAGACGTACAATAGGGGTCGGAAGCAGAAAGGGGAAGTGCAAGCGAAGTATCGGTGAGGCCAAGGAAAGTAAAAATAGTTGTACCAGGGGTAGCAACCAAACCCGTCTTGACTGTAGCAGGTGTTCGAGTGGATCCTTTCATCATCAAGCCAGCAATACAGTTGCCAATAGCTGACATCAAAGCTATTCCATGGAATTATGATCGGGTCACGACAACCTACAAAGGAAAAGAAGTTAAAGAGGAAGTCTGCGAAGCGCAAGGTTTGACCCGTTCGGGGAGATGTTTTGCCCCTGCGGAATTGAGGAAGACTACTCCGGCAACACTGAAAAAGCCGGTAACTGACGAAGAGGCAGAAGAATTCCTGAAAAAGATGAAGCTGCATGATTATTCTGTTTTAGAACAGCTGAAGAAAACCCCTGCGCAAATCTCATTGCTGTCCTTGCTGATACATTCTGAAGAGCACCGGCAAGCTTTGATGAAAGTTTTGAATGAGGCCCATGTGCCTGATAAAATCTCTGTGAGTCATTTGGAAAAGATCACCAATAAGATCTTCGAAGCGAACCGAATCACCTTCACCGATGATGAGTTGCCTGAGGAAGGCACCGAGCACAACAAGGCTTTATAACTTACCGTAAAGTGTGAGGATTCGGTGGTTACCAAAGTCCTAGTCGACAATGGGTCCAGTGCGAACATTTGTCCTCTCTCTACACTAAACAAGTTGAAAGTAGATATCGGCAGGATACGCAAGAACAACATATGTGTCCGAGGGTTTGATGGAGGAGGCAAGGCGTCGGTCGGGGACATAGTGTTAATCTTGACAATCGGACCGGTGGAGTTCACCATGGAATTCTAGGTGCTGGACATGGTAGTTTCATATAACCTTCTGATAGGGCGACCGTGGATCCATGCCGCAAAAGCAGTTCCATCCAGCCTACACCAACTAGTCAAGTTTGAGTGGGACCAACAAGAGATCGTAGTCCATGGAGAGAATGATCTACAACCAGGCACCATCGTCCCCTTTGTTGAGACAGAAGAGGATGTTGGGCCATGGGTATACCAGATCTGCGATGTGGTATCCGCCAACCGAGTTCCAGAAGGGGAATTCATTCCCAATGACAGAATAATTACCGCAGACGTCATGGTGGCTCATGAAATGCTGAGAAACGGTTTCATACCCGACAAAGGTTTAGGTGCATCTCTGCAAGGAATCATACAACCGGTATCCGTGGTCGAAAATGTGGGAAAATTCGGCTTGGGATTCAAGCCAACATCAGAGGACATCCAGCGAGCCAAGAGGAATAAGCAAAAGACATGGGTGCTCCCGAAGCTTGTTCCGCGCCTTTCCCGATCTTTTGTCAGGTTCGGAGTAAGAGGACATCCGACGACAAAGGTTCCCAGTCCTATGGTTAGGCCAGACGAAGAGTTCTTAAGAAAGTTCGAGGACCTATTCGCATATGTATGCATGCTAGAGGATGGCGAAGGATCCAGCCATGTCGAGATACAGTTTGTGGGATCGAAAGCAAAGTTGAATAATTGGAAGGCTAATCCTCTCCCTGTCCGGAAGGAGTCTTGGTAGTTTGTTTGGATTGTTTTCTTTCGAAATTTTGTGTTGGGGTTGTCCCCGAAGTAAAATCCGTTTGTTTCAGTTCATTTTGATTTGAGTTTGCAAGCTTGTTTTTCCTTGTACTGTTCCCATTAATGAAATTTTGTTCCCTTCGTGTCTAATTTTGTTTATTTTCTTTCTTTTTACTTTTCTGAGCAGCTTTCTTTCAACTGATCTTAATGATATGGCGTGCTTAAAGATTAATCAACCCAGTCTAGAAAGTCAATCGGTTTTGGAAATAATAACGCATGAAATAAGAGGTGACGAGAGTGAATCGGAATACGGCGATGATGAAGCCGTAGAAGAAATCGGTGAAGAATTAAGTCACTTCGAGGAAAAACCCAAACCAAACTTAAATGATACCTGAGGCTGTTAATCTGGGGGATACGGATGATGTTAAAGAAACCAGAATAAGCGTCCATATCGAACCCAACCTGAGAGAAGAATTGATCAAAACACTCATGGAGTTTAAAGACATTTTCGCATGGTCGTACGACGACATGCCAGGACTCAACACCGATCTAGTGGTTCACAAATTACCTACTGACCCGGCGTGCCCTCCCGTCAAACAAAAACTGCGGAAATTTAAGACGGAGATGAGTGTAAAGATCAAGGAGGAAGTAACCAAGCAGTTGCAGGCGAAAGTCATTCGTGTCACTCGATACCCTGAATGGTTGGCTAACGTAGTACCGGTGCCAAAGAAAGACGGAAAGATCAGAGTATGCGTGGACTACCGCAATCTCAACAAGGCGAGCCCTAAGGATAATTTCCCACTTCCCAATATCCATATCCTGATTGATAATTGCGCCGGATGTGAAATCGGATCCTTTGTGGACTACTACGCGGGATATCATCAGATCTTGATGGATGAAGAGGACGCAGAAAAGACGGCTTTTATCACACCGTGGGGGACTTATTACTACCGGGTGATGCCGTTCGGTTTGAAGAACGCAGGGGCAACATACATGAGGGCGATGACTACGGTATTCCATGACATGATACACAAGGAAATTGAAGTGTACGTGGACGATGTGATTATAAAATCTAGACGTCAAGAAGACCACGTTGCCGACCTCAGGAAGTTCTTTCAAAGACTTCGAAAATATGATATCAAGCTCAATCCGGCCAAATGCGCATTTGGAGTTCCATCAGGAAAGTTGCTAGGATTCATCGTCAACCGACGGGGCATTGAGTTGGACCCATCCAAAATCAAGTCCATTCAGGAGCTACCCCCGCCAAAGAATAAAACAGAGGTAATGAGTTTGTTGGGAAGGTTAAATTACATCAGTAGGTTTATTGCTCAGCTTACAGCAACCTGTGAACCCATATTCCGTCTGTTGAAGAAAGACGCTACGATAGAATGGACGACAGAATGTCAGGAAGCGTTTGACCAAATCAAAGGGTATCCGTCAAACCCACCCGTACTAGTTCCGCCTGAACCGGGTAGACCCCTGATTCTTTATCTAACGGTTTTGGAGAATTCGTTCGGCTGTGTACTGGGGCAGCATGATCTTACTGGCAAAAAGGAACGGGCCATTTACTATCTCAGTAAGAAGTTCACGGTCCACGAGGTCAAATACACTCATTTGGAAAAGACCTGTTGTGCTTTAACTTGGGTAGCCCAAAAGCTGAAACATTACTTGTCTTCTTACACCACTTACCTCATTTCACGTTTGGATCCACTGAAGTATATTTTCCAGAAGCCTATGCCTACAGGGAGGTTAGCCAAATGGCAAATATTACTTACGGAATTCGACATCATATATGTGACAAGGACGGCCATGAAAGCTCAAGCCCTAGCCGATCACTTAGCTGAGAATCCTGTCGATGACGAATACGAACCTTTGAGGACGTATTTTCCAGACGAAGAAGTATTGCAAATTGATGGGTTAGAATTAACCGAGGATCCAGGGTGGAAGCTTTTCTTCGACGGAGCGGCGAACGCAAAAGGAGTCGGAGTAGGGGTTGTGCTTATCTCTGAAACAGGACATCATTATCCTGTTACTGCTCAACTACGTTTTCATTGTACCAACAATATGGCTGAGTACGAAGCATATATCTTAGGGTTGCGATTAGCGGTGGACATGGATGTACAGGACGTCATGGTCTTGGGGGACTCGGACCTTCCGGTACATCAGATTCAGGGAGAATGGGAAACCAGAGACTTGAAGCTTATCCCGTATCGTCAATGTTTGCATGATCTGACCAAGCGTTTTCGATCAGTAGAATTCAGGCACATCCCAAGGATGCATAATGAGGTTGCCGATGCTCTAGCTACTTTGGCATCAATGCTACATCACCCGGACAAGGTTCGTGTCGATCCGTTACATATTCAGGTTCGAAATCAACATGCTTATTGCAATATGATAGAAGAAGAGATGGATGGGGAGCCATGGTTTCATGATGTCAAAGAGTACCTCAGGTTAGGAGTATACCCAGAACAGGCAACTGGAGATCAAAAGAGAGCTGTTCGGCGGTTGGCGAACGGATTTTTCCTTAGTGGAGGGGTGTTGTACAAAAGAACCCCGGATCTGGGATTGTTGAGATGTATAGATGCGAGTCAAGCCACAACAGTGATGACAGATATACACTCAGGAGTTTGTGGGCCACACATGAGCGGATATGTATTGGCAAAGAAGATTCTTCGAGCAGGATATTATTGGCTCACTATGGAGCGTGATTGCATAAGTTTCGTGCGAAGATGCCATCAGTGTCAGATACACGGAGAGTTTATTCATTCTCCACCGACCGAATTGCATACAATGTCAGCGCCATGGCCATTTGTTGCGTGGGGTATGGATGTTATCGGACCTATAGAACCTGCGGCTTCCAATGGTCATAGGTTCATTCTGGTAACGATCGATTATTTTACGAAATGGGTGGAGGCCAAAACCTTCAAATCCGTGACCAAGAAGGCGGTGGTGGACTTCGTACATTCCCATATCATCTGCAGATTTGGAATCCCAAAGGTAATCATCACGGATAACGGTGACAATCTTAACAGCGGATTGATGAAGGAGGTATGTCAACAGTTCAAGATTACACACCGAAATTCCACACCATATCGTCCCAAAGCAAATGGTGCGGTTGAGGCAGCAAACAAGAATATAAAGAAGATATTGAGGAAGATGTAGAAGGGCCTAGGCAATGGCATGAAAAGTTACCATTCGCACTATTAGGTTACCGCACTACCGTCCGGACTTCGGTAGGTGCAACCTCCTTACTTGTTGGTGTACGGGACTGAAGCAGTAATACTAGCAGAAGTTGAAATCCCGTCCCTCTGAATTGTCGCTGAAGCTGAGATTGACGACGATGAGTGGGTTAAGACCCGATTGGAGCAATTGAGTTTGATCGATGAAAAGAGATTGACAGCAGTATGTTATGGCCAATTGTATCAAAGAGAATGGCAAGAGCATATAACAAGAAGGTACGTCCCGGGAAATTTGAAGTGGGACAACATGTGTTGAAGAGAGATCTACCACATCAGGCCGAAGCGAAAGGCAAGTTCGCTCCAAATTGGCAGGGACCGTTTGTTGTGACTAGAGTATTATCCAACGGCGCTCTATGTCTAACTGATATTGAGGGAAGATGCACCGATATGGCTATCAATTCCGATGCAGTCAAGAGATATTATGTGTAATTATTTAATGCATTTGTCAACGTTTGGTTTCGTTTGTTTGTATTTGGCATTTTTCGGAGAATGAAATGACAGAGGCAATTTTTTCTACTACCCAAAAACTTTACCCTTGTTTTCCCCTTTGAGCCTTAATTATTCTTTCATATACCCTCTTTCGGAATCATCAAGGAAGATGTGTAACAAAATATAAAAAGAAACAAAGAAAAGACACAAGAAAAAGTGAACTACGTTCGACCTGATTCCTCAAGAAGGATACGTAGGCGCCACACGGCTCGGTCATAATAAAATAAAAATCAAAGATTCCCTAAGCAACAAAACTGGGGCAGAAGTCATGTTTCGTTTGAAGATAGTGTGGATTCCGAAAGTTGTAATAAGCTACCCGTTGAGGTTAAATCCCTTTTCTCCAGCCTCGTACACTAAAACCGCATTAATGACCAAAAAGACCTCTCGATCAGTATTTGAGAAATGCCAAGTCACGCAAATGAAAGCCAAGAAGGACACTCCGGTCCTCGACTGAGTCCAGGATTCGCAAGCTAAAAATGGATAGCCATTTAGAGGGAGTTTCGTGGATAATACCCCAGCCTGGAAAGTAAGCGAAATGAGAGAATCTTAACGGTGAAAACCCTCGCGGGCACCTTAAGGCGAAGAAAGCTAAGAGAAATAAAATGAGAGAGTCTTACGGTGAAAACCTTTACAGGCACCCTAAGACGACGGGAGGTCGAGAGAAATGAGAGAATCTCATTAGTGAAAACCCTTTGAAGGGCACTATGAGGTGACAAGGCAAGATGGTTACAAGGTGTCTGCATGAGTCAAGGTTGGGACATTCGTTTGTTTCTAGCAAAACGCAGCCGTCAGAAAGTGATTGACATAAATAGACCGGGTAGATTAATCTCGAAGGCACGACATAACCATTGGATCAGTTATACATTCAGATAAGTTTTTCCCAGTTTTGAGTTCAGAAAAGTTTTCCCTTTCCTTTCGTCATTCGCGGTCAGCATTCTTTATTTCATTTTTATCTATCATTTTTCTCTCTTCTTGAATTTTTTTTTATGCTTATGTCGAAAATTGACTTTTCAAAGCTTACTACCAAGTCTCCCAAAGCGGTACAATGAAGATGAATAGGCGTGGAACAAGGCAATAAAGCAAAAGTCGTTCCGATATTAAGATTGGAACGACAAGTTGATTGGAAGGTTCACAGGAATTATGGAGTAGGATGGACACATGTTACACACCCGGAAAATAACTTCTCACAGCAGATCATCGACTAAAAGGGTCGGACCACACTGAAGTTGGAATAAAAGGAGAGATGAGAGATCATCTATGGAAAGAGCACCATCCCAGCAAGTATCAACGTCGTCCCCAAAAGTTCGAGGAAGGCAAAGCAGCTAAAAGAGAAAGAGAAATGGCCCCAGCAAGAGTGGCATGACCACTCACTGCATTTTTTAAACTAACAATTTTTCTTTGATTTAAAGCAGGAAAAGAGGGTTCGTCGGAGGAAAAGCATGCCACATAGAAGGTTATCAAACGCAGAAAATTTTCTCCCATTGCGAAAATTTTCTTGAAAGCGAATACCTAGTGGACAAGGATAGAAAGCAACACAAGATTTTGGGAAGAAGGAAAATACCAGCTTCGAGCAGAGTAGTTTTGGAAGGTGCCAGACAACACGAGGAAGTGATCTTTGAGACTAGTATCATTCCCGGCAGTTCTTGGAGAAATGAAACACTGATTTCGAGACTTTCTCAGCAGCATTATCCCCAGCAGATAAGTAAACAATTCTAAAGATATCCCCAGTAGTCAGGAGGGAAAGCAACACGACCCAGGAGGAAAGCAGCTCCGAAACAAGGTAATTTAGGAGAAATGATAGTTCAAGAGTCAATGCAGCAAGAATGAAATGGTACAAGAAGCAAAGGAAGGTGATCTAGTTCTGAAGTTGTAGCTGAAGTCAGGGAGCCCGCCTGGAGAATGGAGTGGCAATTTATTTTTGAAGTTGTAGTTGAAGTCAGGGAGCCCGCCTGGAGAATGGAGTGGCAATTTATTTTTGAAGTTGTAGTTGAAGTCAGGGAGCCCGCCTGGAGAATGGAGTGGCAATTTATTTTTGAAGTTGTAGTTGAAGTCAGGGAGCCCGCCTGGAGAATGGAGTGGCAATTTATTTTTGAAGTTGTAGTTGAAGTCAGGGAGCCCGCCTGAAGAATGGAGTGGCGATTTATTTTTGAAGTTGTAGTTGAAGTCAGGGAGCCCGCCTGGAGAATGGAGTGGCAATTTATTTTTGAAGTTGTAGTTGAAGTCAGGGAGCCCGCCTGGAGAATGGAGTGGCGATTTATTTTTGAAGTTGTAGTTGAAGTCAGGGAGCCCGCCTGGAGAATGGAGTGGCAATTTATTTTTGAAGTTGTAGTTGAAGTCAGGGAGCCTGCCTGAAGAATGGAGTGGCAATTTATTTTTAAAGTTGTAGTTGAAGTCAGGGAGCCCGCCTGGAGAATGGAGTGGCAATTTATTTTTGAAGTTGTAGTCGAAGTCGGGAGCCCGCCCGAAGAACGGAGTGGCGTTTTTATTTTGAAGTTCGTAGTCGAAGTCATGGAGCCCGCCCTAGGGAATGGAGTGGTGATTTATTTTTGAAGTTGCAGTTGAAGTCAGGGAGCCCGCCTGAAGAATGGAGTGGTGATTTATTTTTGAAGTTGTAGTTGAAGTCAGGGAGCCCGCCTGGAGAATGGAGTGGCGATTTATTTTTGAAGTTGTAGTCGAAGTCAGGGAGCCTGCCTGAAGAACGGAGTGGCGATTTATTTTAAAGTTGTAGTTGAAGTCCGGGAGCCCGCCTGGAGAATGGAGTGGCGATTTATTTTTGAAGTTGTAGTTGAAGTTAGGGAGCCCGCCTGAAGAATGGAGTGGCGATTTATTTTTGAAGTTGTAGTCGAAGTCAGGGAGCCCGCCTGAAGAACGGAGTGGCGATTTATTTTGAAGCTATAGTTGAAGTCAAGGAGCCCGCCTGAAGAATGGAGTGGCGATTTATTTTTTAAGTTGTAGTCGAAGTCAGGGAGCCCGCCTGAAGAACGGAGTGGCGATTTATTTTAAAGTTGTTGTTGAAGTCAGAGAGCCCGCCTGAAGAATGGAGTGGCGATTTAATTTTAAAGTTGTTGTTGAAGTCAGGGAGCCCGCCTGAAGAATGGAGTGGTGATTTAGTTTTAAAGTTGTTGTTGAAGTCAGGGAGCCCGCCTGAAGAATGGATTGGCAATTTATTTTTGAAGTTGGTTGAGGAAAGCGGTAGAGTATAACGGAAATCCCCAGCATGAATCCAAGTTCATAATCAAAAGGAAGGCAACAAGGATCAGAAAGATGGGTTCGGACTTCGAAGGAGAATAGTTCGAAGATCACAAAGAAGGGACCAATGGTCGGAGTTCGGCAATCAAGATAGGCCGAAATAACAATTGTCAGAGGAGAAGAAGCATGTGAAAAAAGATCAAAGCCAGCAGGATGGCAAGGAGCATGACAAGTGTGAGCACGTGATTTTTGCCTTACCTGAGAAGTACTCCCAGAAAATTCAAAATAAAAATAGTTTCGTGTTGGGCATGATTTTTGGGATTTTGTGTTATTTTATCTTTTTGTGTGCATGTTTATTTATTTAAATTAATAAAATACAAAAAAAAATATATACATTAGGTTTTTCATTTTTAGTGTTTGATATCAAAATTATGTGATTTACATTTTTAGGGGATATGTAATTATGTAGGATAATTGTAGTGGAAAATGTAATTGCGTTACAAGTTAATGTATATAATATATATATATATATATATCTATATATATATACATACATATATATATATATATATATATATATATATATATATATACATATACATATATATGTAATACATCATGGAGTCTAATATTAAAGAGATAGGATTGGGCCATTTTATAATTAAACCCCAAGCCCAAAAGCCAAAATAACCCCAGCCCAGTCCCCCAGCCCAGCGCCCAGCCACCCCGCCCGGTCCAATAAGTGTCAAAATAATCCCAGCCATCCATGAACGTTGATCCAACGGTCAAGATCAACTCACCCCTTTTAATATACCAAAAACAAAAAAGCCCCCCCCCAAACCCTTGCTCCCCCGCTTCAGTCGCCCAAACGGACCCCTCGTGTATGTCTCTCACCAAAACCCTAGCCGCCGGACCACACCTCGCCTGAAACCCGGCGGCAAGGCCTCGCCGGCCGTCCAAAACCACGCCACACAACCGCCTCACCTCCTACTCTTCGAATCCATCTTCATTTTATCTCAAATCATTCCCAATTTTCTCGAATATTAGTTTAAAGAACCGGACAAGAACCCTAAAAACCCAAGTGCTAAAATTCGTCCGATTGAGTAAAGATTCGGAGTCGAATAGACCCTAATCGGAGTATTTTCGGTTGAAAATACTTCGATTAAGTTCTTTTCGACTTCAAAAGTCCAAGTTCGAGTTGAAGACGGGTCCGGGGTCCGTTCAAGTTTGGATATTCATCTTGCGCGGTATTTCTCCTTTCTTATTTCATTTGTTAATCGTGTGAATTTTTATCTTTGTGTTTTTCTTTTATTCTTCTGTTTTCATCTCCAATAAGACCCCTTTATTTGGTCGACCAACTTGTTTCTATTCGATTGTATGATGATACTTGTAATTGAGTGCGCGTATGCAATTCGATTATCAAAGTCGAACCATGTTCCTATATTAACTCGTGCTCTGCCGAGGCACTGTGGAGTCCGAAACACTGTTGAATCGAAACTTTATCCAGTCGACTGTGTGTTATCGATTCTAGGTGTTATAATCGATTAAACGAATATCGTCGAATAGTTATAAATGTTGTTTAGAGCAGTAGGACATTAGTGTTAATACCGATCAATTCCATGTTTGAACTTCTGTCGAATTGAATTTGAATTGTAATGTTTCGAATTAGGAATTCGAATTGGTTATAGCTGATTGGTATCGATGCTGGATTCTGAGTTAATGAGGGTGTTTGGATATAGTGTTTGATTGATATAGGTCTGAATGGTGTAATTGAAAGGGGTAAGGCATTAAGACTGCTGGTGGAACCTGCTGTACAGCAGAGTGCACCACCAGCTGTCTCCTGTTATTAATTAACTAAAGCCCATGCTTAAGCACAACTTAGTGGCTGAAACAGAGGCATTAAGACTGACAGAGCATGGTCTGGCAGAGATAGGAGTGGGCAGGGTAATAGTTAATTAGTGGCAGGTATTCTGGAGGGGTTTTTAGCTATAAATGTAGCATCAAACTGAAACTATAAGGGAAGAACACTGGAGTACCTGGAGAGGAAAAGATAGGCAGCAAAGATACATTTTTGAAAACCATAAAAGAGAAAGATAGAAAAGTACTGTTTGATTGGCTTCTTTGTTGACTGTTTCGTTTGTTTGGTTGCTGAAGTCCTGTTTTGCCATTCTTTGGCTACTGCTGGTTGATTGTTGCTGCTGTTAGTCCATTGTTGTTGTTGTTTTTATGTTGGGGCGCTGAGATCGATTGTGTGTTATCTGCTGAGTTTGGAAGTGTCGAGCCACTGGCAGTGCTGTTATTTTGTCACTGGCAGCACTGTTTTGGGATTGCTTGGTCATTAGTGTTGCTGCCTGGTTGATTTTTGTTGTTGTTGATCCAGTTGTTGTTGCTGTGCTACTGTGGTTAACTGCCACTGGTTGTTGGTCGTGTGTATTGAGTGTTTGTGGCTGTTGGTTGATTATTGTTGAGGCTGGTCCAGTGTTGTTGCTGTGCATATTGTTGCTGGTCCAGTGTTGTTCTTCTGTTGTTGTCTATTACTGTTCTATTGGTTTGGACACTGTTTGATTGCTGCTTGGCTCAAGTTTAGCCATTGGTTCATTAATTGGTAGAGTTTGATCACTGTTGGTTTGTTGGGGCTATAGCTGGTTCACTGGTTGTTTTGGTGTTGAGTTGTTGCTGTTGTGTCTATTGAGTTTGTTGCTGGTCTATCATTGTCGCTGTGTTGTTTACTGCGTGGTCGTTGTGTTCACTGTGTTGCCACTGGTTGCTCCTGTTACTGTTGCTGCATTGCCACTGCTCACTCATCTTCGTTCTTCCGCATTCCAGGTACACATCCCCGTTGTTGTAATTCCTTGGTTCGAAAAGAATGAAGCCTGAAGCTTATGTTTGAAGTCTGTTGAAACATGTAGCCGTCTAAAGTTCTTATGTTTAATTACGTTCTGTTATTCTCTAATTAAGTTTGTATTGCTAGTCTTGGTTATGGAAAAGTGTAGCTAGACCAAAGATACACTGTCATTAGATAAGCACGTAAACCTGAATTAGTCTGTTGTATCTCTATTCAATCTTCTCTGCTCATGTGTGTAATCTCTAACTCTGTTAACGTTAGACCTTATGTTAAAAGCAAGATTAGCTAGGGAGTTATTACTCAACCGAATGACGTAATTAGATTAAAGGAGTCGGGGGTGCATTTCATGCGACCCGACCCCAATTTCGGGCAAGAGCAAATAAAGCGTGTCAGGAGCCACAGGCGCATTTCATGTGGTGTGGTTCGTAGCAAGTTTTAAATAATTTGGAATCAACTCCTAAGTAAAATACAGTGGGATGTAGTTCGCTTTAGATTTGAATCAAAGGTGCGCCTCGCCCAATAGTTACACTAATCGCACAGCCTTCATAAATGTACATATAAAATACTTAGATTTTTAGATGCGTCGCTTCTTAACGAATATCACGCCCTTCTCAACAGTGTAAATAAGTAGTCGATCCGGGCGCATATTTTAGTTCTATCTTCTTAAATACGGGTGTGCATTTCATGCGACCCGAATCCAAACCCCGAAATGTTGAATAAGAGTATGTCGAGGATCCGGGTGCATTTCATGTGACGTGATTCGAAAGCATATTTTTAAGCAACTTTCTCTTTCGTAAATCATAACCAATAATAAAAGCAGTAAAGGGATATTAACTTGCACTAAGTACATAATTGTAAAAAGCAGATAGATAAGCCAAACACGACAGCTGAGCGACCGTGCTAGAACCACGGAATTCGGGAATGCCTAATACCTTCTCCCGGGTTAATAGAATTCCTTATCCGGATTTCTGGTTCGCGGACTGTTAAATAGAGTCATTCTTTTCCTCGATTCGGGATTTAACCGGTGACTTGGGACACCATAAATCTCCCAAGTGGCGACTCCGAAATAATTAAAATAAATCCCATCTCAATTGTCCTTTAATTGGAAAAACTCTTTGCATCCTCGCGGGTGCGTAAAAAAGAGGTGTGACAGCTCTGGCGACTCTGCTGGGGAATATTTTAGAATTCGAGCTCGGAATAACTGTTGTATTTGGCATATTTATTATCTGATTCTTTTACATGTTGGCATCAATGTGCAAAATGTTGTTTTTACCGCTTTGATATTTTGTGAACTGTACATATAAATTGTGCCGGAACCAATCTCCTCTCTGAGTCTTCTAAATCATGAAGAAGGGTGCACTTCGTGTGACTTCTTTTCTGTATAGTGTCTAATTCCCATTTTAGAACGAGGTTTGGATAAGTTGCAAAACCGGTGAAGCTTCCTGTATTCCCGGGTTGCTGCCTCCTCCTCGGCTCGAGCTGTCCGCTCGGGTAAGCCAAGTCTAGAACAGATAAACCCATGTTTTTAAACCTAGAATAACAAAGCTTCATGCCGGATCCCTAGTAGGAAACGTTTATTTGCATCATGTCGCATTTGGCTTAGGGAACTCAACACAGGGGTTGGGTCCGTCTAGGACAGGTGACCTGAAATGAAAAGACCATCCTGCTGCATCCTGTCTGTTTTATGTATATATTTGCTTCAGACTTGCAGGCTAACCGTTTTTTGTTTACGAAAAAAAAAAAAAAAAAAAAAAAAAAAAAAAATGTGTTTTGTTCTTAAGATAGAAATAGCTTACTTGTTTTCCTTTAGTAAAATGAATAAATAAATAATGTCGTTTGTTTCGTTAAAACCGAACTACGTGGGTTTGATTCTCATTGGATGTGAGATACGTAGGCAACCTCCATCAGGTCCAACTTCACCTTTTGAAAAATGGCCGAAATATCAAAACTAACTTTTGTACTAAATAAGTCGGTGACGCTGTTTTTAAAAATAGCCGAATGTTCCCGAAAGGGACGCCGAAGGCTAATTTCGTATAAACGGCCACCTTTGGGTCAATTTTGATTTCGATCAATTTACCCCACAGCCTTAAAAGCCTTCGTCCCCGAGACGTTGAAAGGCCGTGATTGAAAACTGATTTTTTTTATTTTTAGCAAAACAAAGTTGTTTTTCTTATTTAAATCACCTTAATAAATGTGCAGGATGAGCACGAATCGGAATAAATCATTTTCAATCTTTAGCGAGGTCCCTCAGCAGCTCCATATATGGTGGAACGATTTGGAAGACAGTAGCAAAAAGGTAGTAGGGAGAATTTTGGGAGGTTTGGTTGATCTGTTGAATATCGAGCCAAGGGAGGACATCATCAAGGCACTGGTATCTTTCTGGGATCCGACCCGCAATGTGTTCCGTTTTGTTGACTTTGAACTGACGCCCACATTAGAGGAAATTGCGGGCTATGCAGGACTAAATGGGAAATTAAGAGGGCAATACCTGCTCTCACCAAGACCGGTATCTCCACATGGGTTTCTGGATTTGCTGAGCATTAGTCGGAAGGTGAAAAATGATGATCTGCTGAAAGGGTGTTGCGATCTCCAATTCTTATATCAACGGTACGGCGCTCCTCGGGGTTTTGAAGAGTCAAACCTTGGACTGACTCACGCAGGGAATAGAACCAAGTGGGAGGCCAGACGAATTCTAGCATTCATAACGACATTCTTGGGGATTGTGATTTGTCCGCGCGAAGATAAGAAAATAGAGATAAGTCTGGTAGGAATAGCCGATGTTGCAATCAAAAAGGCTACCAGCACGGTGGTCCCTTTGGTTTTGTCCGAAATCTATCGAGCCTTGACTGTATGCCGAGAAGGGGGCAATTTCTTCCAAGGTTGCAATCTGTTACTCCAGTTATGGATGCAAGAACACCTCCATCACCGAACACAATACATGAATCACGGGTTGACCGGAAAAAGCTGTATCAGGGGTTTCGAAGAACGGATGATGGGTGCTGTATTCCCGGAAGGCATCGAGGCATGGCTTGCACGACTGAGCTCAATAGAAGCCGATCAGATTGAATGGGCGTTCGGGTGGTTACCCGATACCGAAGTAATATATATGGCAGCCGAGGAGTGTTATATCCTTCTGATGGGGATCCGCAGTGTCCAACCATATGTCCATCACCGTGTATTACGTCAACTAGGAAGGTTTCAGGTTATTCCTACCGATCAAGACCTGAGGAAGTACGCCATTGAGTTGAGCCCGGGAGTTGTCTTCCCCGAAGAGAAGGTTAGAAGGCTGTGGCACGAATGTCGGTTCCTTGAGCCTAAAACCATGGTCCGGGAACTATCTAAGGGAGAGGTGGACCCAAAGTACAACGTGTGGTTCGGGAAAAGATTTCAGATTCGTCGGAAATGTTCTAAAAGAGCCCATGTCCAACAATTCACGGAAGATTCACGGGAACAATGGGATTGGTTAGCAAAGGAGGAGGGGTACAGGACGAAGATTGGCAGGATAGAACAACAGGTCCGGGACCTTCAGTTCGAGAAGAACATGCAAGCCGCCACCGACGAAGGAGACAAAAGAAGTTGGCACAAGAAAATGACTTCTTGAGAGCTCAAATCCAGCAAATGAAAAGGGATGCTAACAGACAGTTGAGGAGTCGGGCAGACGAAAAATTGATAAAGGGTTCGAGAAGCCAAGTCACCGATATCCAAAGAGAATTGGACGAGTCGAAAGCCCAAACAACAAGGATCCGTGCTAGCTGGAGAAAGGAGGCACATCAACATGCACTTCACCTAAAACGGGTGGAAGAAGATTACACCGAGATCATCACTAGTCTAAGGGAAGCAAATGTTGTCCTCAGGGAGCGGGTTTTCAAGCAAGCCCGAGATGCCAGAGCGGACCTCGACCGTTGCCACAATTTGATGGCCCGACTGCAAGGACAAGTGGATAGGCTCCTAGATCAAGTCACCAACAATGCTCGAAGATTGGGGACGAAAAACCAACAGATAGAGCGGCTACTCGGAGAAAGGGACATGATCAAGGACAGAATTGGAGAAATCGGGCACTATGTCACCATGAAGTGCCTAGCTTGCGAACGAATGCCCCGCGCCGACCTTTTCGCTTCAATTATGGGTTATGTTCATCGGATCATGGAAGAGTTGAGGGGACTGCATAAGGACCTCACACCAAGGCCCGCGGCAAGGCCGAATGATGCCTCGCGGGCCCCCAGGGATTTTAGGGCATTAGATTTTTGATTGAAAATGTATTTTGAAATGTCGAGTCAAGCTAGTTGGCATTTTTATCTTTACTTTCCCAAGTCAAGCATTTTCTTTTGTTTTTGCTGATTATTGTAAGACGTGTTTTGTAACTGCACGGTTTTATTTGATATAAAAGTTACTGAATTTTGCCACAATCTTGTTACCAGAACTACGCTCGGTCTGATTCACGCGGGGTCGTGATACGTAGGCAATCCACATAAGATTCGACCACCACTAAAAAGAAAGGAATCCATAGGTTAAATAACAATAAGTCTTGCAAAGATAGTCGAAAAAGAAAAAAAAAGAAGAAAAAAAAGAAAAAGAAAAAGGGTCGGAATGACGTATGTTAAGAGTACATGTAGAAAGTGGTTATTTGGTTAGGTGCATTGCATCCAACGTGCTATAACCTATCCGTCAAACTCGGTGAACTAACAAGTTTGTTGCATTTCCGGAAAGTTTAGCACTTGGTTTGACAGAATATACTGGCCAGGCCATCACTACCGTACTAGATCCAAAGGACCTGTTACAGTAAGCATGTCTAGTTCCGGCAAGAGTCTCGAGGAAGAAAAATCCGAGCTACAAATCATGAAAGAAGAGGTAGACCGGTTAAAACAACAGTTAACAGAGATGCACCTGGCCTGGGCCAGGGAACAAGCTTCACCAAACCGCCCTACTCTCGCCTCAGCTCCCGAACATCCGCCCATCGATCCTTCAACAAGCGCCCCAAGCTATCCATACTTTCAGTGGGAAAACCCATATGCCACCCACATTCCACCAGCCCAAACCAAATCCTCCTCCAGCCACCCCCGTTTTTGTGGCACCTCCACCGCTCCTCCGCAAAGGCCGGCCATCGAGCCATATGTTCACATCCATGACAACTCTTACTATCCTCCGGAGCCTACTTTCAGGGCTCCCTGAACCACAATCACATACACCTCACCGGGATAATCCGGCAGAACCGAAAAGCACTTCCAAAGTTCGGAACACGAGGAAGTTGTCGGAAAAGTTAAAAGCCTGGAGCAGTCCTTCAGGAACATGCACGGTTTGGGCAACCAGTTCAGCGTCGCCTATAAGGATCTGTGTCCATTTCCGGACGTCCAGTTGCCAGCAAGGGTTTAAAATGCCCAAATTCGACCTATACGAGGGGCATGGCGACCCGGTAGCCCACCTCCGAGGGTTCTGCAGTAAAATGAGAGGGGCCGGAGGACGGGACGAGCTTCTGATAGCTTACTTCGGCCAGAGTCTGGGAGGATCTGCGCTGGAGTGGTACACTAGACAGGATCCCAGCAGATGGTTTACGTGGGATGATTTGGCTCAAGCTTTTATCGGCCAGTTCCAGTACAATCTTGAAATAATCCCCGACCGCCTATCATTGCTAAAATTAGAGAAGAAGCCCGCCGAAAGCTTCAGGGAATTTGGTTTCCATTGGAGGGAACAGGCAGCCAGGGTAGATCCGCCGATGAGAGAGAGCGAGATGGTGGATTACTTCTTGCAGACATTAGAGCCAACCTATTTCGGACATCTGGTAACGTCCGTAGGCAAATCATTCACTGAGGTGATAAAAATGGGGGGTATGATCGAGGAAGGTTTGAAGGCCAACAAGATCATGAGTTACTCAACACTGAAAGCCACCACTCAGGCTATCCAAAGTGGTACTGGAGGAGTACTGGGGAAAAAGAGGAGAGAGGAAGTTGCGGCCGTCGAGTCCGGGGCATGGTTCCGAAATAGAGGCCCCGCACCCCAATATAGCCCACCCCAACCTCACCACCAAAATTACTCCCACAACCCATATAACCACCCGCAACATTACTATCCCGCACCCGATCCCCATTTTACTGTCCACCACGCACAGTCCTATTCTGCACCTCCCGTCCATGCACCGTGGCGTGCACCAAACCCGCAAAACAATCACCCACCCCCAAGAGCTTACGGAAACCCCTCGGGCGCGAGTTTCCGTCCGAACCAGGCATTCAGGGGCGACAGGGCGCCGAGGCCAAAGACTTTCACTCCCTTAGGAGAGTCTTACACCAGTCTGTTCCACCGGTTGAAGCAAGTAGGGTTGCTAAATCCGGTTGAAGCTAAGCTACCAAACCCCCTCCCGAAGAACCTGGACCATTCAGTAAATTGTGCCTACTGCTCGGGATGTCCGGGGCACGATACAGAAAAGTGTTGGAGGCTAAAGACGGCCATCCAGGAGCTCATCGACACTCGCAGGATTGAGGTCCAGACTCCAACAGAGCCCAACATCAACCAAAACCCGCTTCCAACTCATCATGAGACCAATATGATCGAGTTGGTACGGGCGGAGGAAGGAAAGGAGAAAGCCTCTCAGACTGTAATGATGATTAAGTCTAGCGGGGCAGGAACGAGAAAAGGGCGAAGCTTTGATGAGTCGCCCAGTTGCAAGAAGGACATACCAGGAGAGTCGGAAGCAAGAAAGGAAAGTGTGAACGAAGTACCGGTGAAGCCGGCCAAGATAGTTGTACCAGGGGCAGCAATCAAGCCCATCTTGACAGTAGCAGGCATTCGAATGGATCCTTTCATCATCCAGCCGGCAACACAGCTGCCAGTAACTGATAGCCGGGCTGTCCCATGGAATTATGCTCGGATTACAACGACCTACAAAGGAAAGGAAGTGAAAGAGGAAGTTTGTGAAGCCCAAGGGTTGACCCGCTCGGGGAGATGTTTTGCCCCCGCGGAATTGAGGAAGACCACTCCGACAGTATTGAAAAAACCGGTCACTGATGAAGAGGCGGAAGAATTCTTGAAAAAGATGAAGCTGCATGACTACTCCGTCTTAGTAGCACTGAAGAAGACTCCGCGCAAATATCATTGCTATCCTTGCCGATACATTCCGAAGAACATCGGCAAGCATTGATGAAAGTCCTGAACGAGGCACATGTACCGGATAAAATCTCAGTGAAGTCATTTGGAGAAGATCACCAATCGGATCTTCGAAGCAAATCGGATCACCTTCACCGACGACGAGTTGCCCGAGGAAGGCACTGAGCATAACAAGGCTTTATATCTTACGGTGAAGTGTGAAGAGGCGGTGATTACCAAAGTCCTTGTCGATAATGGGTCCAGTGGCTAACATTTGTCCTCTCTCTACACCGGGCAAATTAAAAGTAGACATCGGCAGGGTACGCAAGAACAGCGTACGTGTTCGAGGGTTTGACGGAGGAGGCAAAGCGTCGGTTGGTGACATAGTGTTAATCTTGACGATTGGGCTAGTGGAGTTCACCATGGAATTCCAGGTGCTGGACACGGTGGTGTCATATAACCTCCTGATAGGGCGACCATGGATCCATGCCGCAAGAGCGGTTCCATCCAGCTTACACCAACTCGTCAAGTTTGAATGGGACCAACAGGAGATCGTCGTCCATGGAGAGAATGATCTACAATCAGGCACCATCATTCCCTTTGTTGAAACAGAAGAAGATGTTGGGCCGTGGGTATATCGGGTCTGCGATGTGGTGTCCGCCCACCGAGTTCCGGAAGGGGAATGCATTCCCGATGACAGAACAATTACTGCATATGTCATGGTGGCTCATGAAATGTTGCGACATGGTTTCATACCCGGTAAAGGTCTAGGTGCATCTCTGCAAGGAATCATACAACCGGTATCGGTGGTCGAAAACTTGGGAACCTTCGGCTTGGGATTCCAGCCAACATCAGAGGACATCCGGCGAGCAAAGAGGAGTAAGCAGAAGACATGGGTGCTCCCAAAGCCTGTTCCACGCCTTTCCCAATCTTTTGTCAGGTCCGGAGCAAGAGGATATCCAACGACAAAGATTCCCGTTCCTACGATCAGGCCAGACGAAGAGTTCTTCAGGAAGTTCGAGGACCTATTCACGGATGTATGTATGCTCGAGGACGGTGAAGGATCTAGTCATGCCGAGATACAATTTGTGGGACCAAAGGCAAAACTGAATAACTGGAAGGCTACTCCTCTCCCTGTCCGGAAGGAGTCTTGGTAGTTTGTCTTGGATTGTTTTTCTTTCGAAATTTTGTGTTGGGGGTTTGTCCCTGGAGTAAAATCCCATTGTTTTTAGTTCATTTCTGATTTAAGTTTGCAGTTTGTTTTCCCTTTGTACAATTCCCATTAATGAAATTTGGTTCCTTCGTGTCTAATTTTGTTTATCTTTTTCCTTCTTTTTTTTTACTTTTCTGAACAGCCTTCTTGCAACCGATCTTAATGATATGGCGTGCTTAAAGATTAATCAACCCAGTCTAGAAAGTCAATCGGGTTTGGAAATAATAACGCATGAAATAAGAAGTGACGAGAGTGAGTCAGAGTACGGCGATGATGAAGCCGTAGAAGAAATCGGTGAAGAATTAAGTCACTTCGAGGAAAAACCCAAACCGAATTTAAATGATACTGAGGCCGTTAATCTAGGGAATGCGGATGACGTCAAAGAAACCCGGATAAGTGTCCATATTGAACCCAATCCGAGAGAAGAATTAATCGAAACACTCATGGAGTTTAAAGATATTTTCGCATGGTCATACGACGACATGCCAGGACTCAGCACTGATCTAGTGGTTCATAAATTACCCACTGATCCGGCATATCCTCCCGTCAAGCAGAAACTGCGGAAATTCAAGACGGAGACGAGTGTGAAGATTAAGGAGGAAGTAACCAAGCAGTTGCAGGCGAAAGTTATTCGTGTCACTCGATACCCTGAATGGCTGGCTAACATAGTACCAGTGCCAAAGAAAGACGGAAAGATCAGAGTATGCGTGGACTATCGCAATCTCAACAAGGCAAGCCCTAAGGATAATTTCCCGCTTCCCAATATCCATATCCTCATTGATAATTGCGCCGGACGCGAAATCGGATCCTTTGTGGACTGTTATGCGGGATATCATCAGATTTTGATGGATGAAGAGGACGCAGAAAAGACGGCTTTTATCACACCGTGGGGAACTTATTGCTACCGAGTGATGCCGTTCGGTTTGAAGAATGCAGGAGCAACATATACGAGGGCAATGACTACGGTATTCCATGACATGATACACAAGGAAATTGAGGTGTACGTGGATGATGTGATCGTGAAATCCAGACGTCAAGAGGACCATGTTGCTGACCTCAGGAAGTTCTTTCAAAGACTTCGAAGATACGACATCAAGCTCAATCCGACCAAATGCGCATTCGGAGTTCCATCAGGAAAGTTGCTAGGATTCATCGTCAGCCGACGGGGCATTGAGTTGGACCCATCCAAAATCAAGTCCATTCAGGAGTTACCCCCGCCAAAGAATAAAACAGAGGTAATGAGTCTGTTGGGAAGGTTGAATTACATCAGTAGGTTTATTGCCCAGCTTACGGCAACCTGTGAACCCATATTCCGCCTATTGAAGAAAGACGCTGCGATAGAATGGACGGCAGAATGTCAAGAAGCGTTTGACCGGATCAAAGGGTATCCGTCAAATCCACCCGTACTAGTTCCGCCTGAGCCAGGTAGACCCCTGATTCTTTATCTGACGGTCTTGGAGAATTCGTTTGGCTGCGTACTGGGGCAGCATGATCTTACTGGCAGGAAGGAACGGGCCATTTACTACCTCAGCAAGAAATTTACAGTCCACGAGGTCAAGTACACTCATCTAGAAAAGACATGTTGCGCCCTGACTTGGGTAGCCCAAAAGCCGAAACACTATTTGTCTTCTTACACCACTTACCTCATTTCGCGTTTGGATCCGTTGAAGTATATTTTCCAGAAACCTATGCCTACAGGGAGGTTAGCAAAATGGCAAATATTACTTACGGAGTTCGACATCATATACGTGACAAGGACGGCTATGAAAGCTCAAGCCCTGGCCGATCACTTAGCTGAAAATCCCGTTGATGACGAATACGAACCTTTGAGGACGTATTTTCCAGACGAAGAGGTATTGCAAATTGAGGGGTTAGAACTAACCAAGGATCCCGGGTGGAAGCTCTTCTTCGACGGAGCGGCGAACGCAAAAGGAGTCGGAGTAGGGGCTGTGCTCATATCTGAAACAGGACATCATTACCCTGTTACTGCTCAACTGCGTTTTCATTGCACCAATAATATGGCTGAGTACGAGGCATGTATCTTGGGGTTGCGATTAGCGGTGGACATGGATGTACAGGACGTCTTGGTCTTGGGGGACTCGGACCTTCTGGTACATCAGATTCAGGGAGAATGGGAAACCATAGATTTAAAGCTTATCCCATATCGTCAGTGTTTGCATGATTTGACCAAACGCTTTCGATCGGTAGAATTCAGGCACATCCCAAGGATGCATAATGAGGTTGCCGACGCGTTGGCTACTTTAGCATCAATGCTACATCACCCGGACAAGTTTCGTGTCGATCCGTTACATATCCATGTCCGGGATCAACATGCTTATTGTAATGTGATAGAGGAAGAGGTGGATGGTGAGCCGTGGTTTCATGATGTCAAGGAATACCTCAGGTTAGGAGTATACCCAGAGCAAGCAACTGGAGATCAAAAGCGAGCTATTCGGCGGTTGGCGAACGGATTTTTCCTTAGCGGAGGGGTGCTGTACAAAAGAACCCCAGATTTGGGATTGTTGAGATGTATAGATGCAAGTCAAGCCACAACAGTGATGACGGATATACACTCGGGAGTTTGCGGACCACACATGAGCGGATACGTATTGGCAAAGAAGATTCTTCGAGCAAGATATTATTGGCTCACTATGGAGCGGGATTGTATAAGTTTCGTGCGAAGATGCCATCGGTGTCAGATACACGGAGATTTGATTCATTCTCCGCCGACTGAATTGCATACAATGTCCGCACCATGGCCGTTTGTCGCATGGGGTATGGATGTTATTGGACCTATTGAGCCTGCAGCTTCCAACGGTCATAGGTTCATTCTGGTAACGATTGATTATTTTACCAAGTGGGTGGAGGCCAAAACATTCAAATCAGTGACCAAGAAGGCGGTAGTGGACTTCGTACACTCCCACATCATTTGTAGGTTTGGAATTCCAAAGATGATCATTACGGATAACGGTGCAAATCTTAACAGTGGATTGATGAAAGAGGTATGTCAACAGTTCAAGATTACACACCGAAATTCCACACCGTATCGCCCAAAAGCAAATGGTGCGGTCGAGGCAGCAAACAAGAACATAAAGAAGATATTGAGGAAAATGGTAGAAGGATCTAGGCAGTGGCATGAAAAGTTACCATTTGCGCTGTTGGGTTATCGCACTACCGTCCGGACTTCGGTAGGTGCAACTCCTTACTTGTTGGTATACGGGACCGAAGCAGTAATACCCGCAGAAGTTGAGATTCCATCCCTCCGAATCGTCGCTGAAGCTGAGATTGATGACGACGAGTGGGTCAAAACCCGATTAGAGCAATTGAGCTTGATTGATGAAAAGAGATTGACAGCAGTATGTCACGGCCAATTGTATCAAAAGAGAATGGCGAGAGCATATAACAAGAAGGTACGTCCCAGGAGATTTGAAGTGGGACAACATGTGCTGAAGAGAGTTCTACCACATCAGGCCGAGGCGAAAGGCAAGTTCGCTCCAAATTGGCAGGGACCTTTTGTGGTGACTAGAGTATTATCCAACGGCGCTCTATGTCTGACTGATGTCGAGGGAAGATGCACCGATATGGCTATCAATTCCGATGCAGTCAAGAGATATTATGTGTAATTCTTTAATGCATTTGTCAACGTTTGGTTTCGTTTGTGTGTATTTGGCATTTTTCGGAGAATGAAATGACAGAGGCAATTTTTCTACTACCCAAACACTTTAACCTTTGTTCCCCATTTGATCCTTAATTATTCTTTCATATACCCTCTTTCGGAATCATCAAGGAAGATGTGTAACAGAATAGAAAAGAAACAAAGAAGTAATACAAGAAACAGTGAACTACGTTCGACCTGATTCCTCAAGAAGGATACGTAGGCGCCACACGGCTCGGTCATAATAAAATAAAAATCAAAAAATCCCCCAAGCAACAAAACCGGGACAGAAGTCATTGTTTCGTTTGAAAGATAGTGTGGATTCCGAAAGTTGTAATAAGCTAACCGTTGAGGCTAAACCCTTTTCTTCAGCCTCACGCGCAGAAACCATATCAAAAACCAGAAAGACCTCTCGATCAGTATTTGAGAAGTGCCAAGTCATGTGAATGAAAGCCAAGAGTGACATCCCGACCCTCGATTGAATCCAGGATGCACAAGCCGAAAGGGGATAACGCTCTAGAGGGAATCTCAGGGGTGACACCCCGCCGCAAGGAAAGAAAGCATAAATGAGAGAGTCTTAACGGTGAAAACCCTCGCGGGCACCTTAAGGCGAAGGAAGTTGAGAGAAGTAAAACGAGAGAGTCTTACGGTGAAAACCTTCACGGGCACCTTAAGGCGACAGGAGATAGAGAGAAATGAGAGAATCTCATTAGTGAAAACCCCTTGAAGGGCACTGTGAGGTGACAAGACGAGATGGTTACAAGATGTCTGCACGAGACAAGGTTGGGACATCCGTTTACCTCTAGCAGGACGCGGCATCAGAAAGTGATTGATATGAATAGACTGGGTAGTTTAATCTCAAAGGCGCGGCATAACATTGGATCAGGCACACATTCAGATAAGTTTTCCTATTTTTGAGTTCAGAAAAGTTTTTCTCTTCTTTTGTCATTTGCGGTCAGTATTCTTTTCTTTTCTTTCATTTTCGAAAATTGATTTTTCAAAGCTTACTACCAAGTCTCCCAAAGCAGTATATTGAAAGTGAATAGGCGTGGAACGAGGCAATAAGACAGAAGTCGTTACGATAGTAAGATTGGGATGACAGGCCGAGTGGAAGGTTCGCAAGAATTATGGAGTATGATGGACACATGTGGCATGTCCGAAAGATGATTTCGCGCAACAGATCACCGGCTAAAAAGAGTCGGATCAAACCAAAGATTGGAATAAAAGGAAAGATGAGAGGTCGTTCGTGGAAAGAGCATCATCCCCAGCAAGCGTCAACGTCGCCCTCAAAGTTCGAGAGAGGCCAAGCAGCTGAAAGAGAAAAGAAAATGGCCTCAACAAGAGTGGCACGACCACTCACCGCATTTTGAAACTAACAATTTTTCTTTGATTTAAAAGCAGAAAAAGAGGGTTCGTTGGCAGAAAAGCATACCGTCCAGAAGTTTATCAAACTGGGGCAGAAAATTTTCTCCTGTTGCGAAAATTTTCTTGAAAGCAAAGACTCAGAGGATAAGGGTAGAAAGCAACACAAGATTTCGGGAAATACCAGCTCCGAGCAGAATAGTTTTGAGAAAGGCCAGACGACACGATGGAGTAATATTTGAGCTTGGTATCACCCCCAGCAGTTGTGGGAAAATAAAACAATGGCTTCGAGATTCTCCTAGCAGTATTACATCCCATAATTTGTTCGAGGAGGCAAAAGCGTGAGTCCCAGAGGAGGTATGGGAAGAAGGAAGAAAATGAGGGGTGAAGGAAACAAAGAATACTTCCTCAGCAGCATCACCCCCAGCAGGCGAGTAAACAGTTCCAAAAATATCCCCAGCAGCCAGAAGAAAAGTAACACGACCTAGGGGAAAGCAATTCCAAGACAGGTTAATTCAGAAGAGAAGGTGGTCCGAGAGGCAATGCAGGAAGAAGAAAACGGTACAAGAGGCAAAGGGAGGTAATCAAGATAGGAGGAAATCAGTGAGTTGTAATTGAAGTCAGGGAGCCCGCCTGGAGAATGGAGTGGCGATTTAATTCTGAAGTTGTAATTGAAGTCAGGGAGCCCGCCTGGAGAATGGAGTGGCGATTTAATTTTGAAGTTGTAATTGAAGTCAGGGAGCCCGCCTGGAGAATGGAGTGGCGATTTTATTTTGAAGTAGTAGTTGAAGTCGGGGAGCCCGCCTGGAGAATGGAGTGGCGATTTTATTTTGAAATAGTAGTTGAAGTCAGGGAGCCCGCCTGGAGAATGGAGTGGCGATTTAATTTCGAAGTTAGTAGTTGGAGTCAGGGAGCCCGCCTGGAGAATGGAGTGGCGATTTAATTTTGAAGTAATAGTTGAAGTTAGGGAGCCCGCCCGGAGAATGGAGTGGCGATTTAATTTTGAAGTAATAAGTGAAGTCAGGGAGCCCGCCTGGAGAATGGAGTGGCGATTTTATTTCGAAGTAGTAGTCGAAGTCAGGGAGCCCGCCTGGAGAATGGAGTGGCGATCTGTTTTAATTTGGTAGAGGAAAGCGATAGAATGTAACAGAAATCTCCGGCATGAATCCAAGTTCGTAAGAAGAGAAGGAGCCTCAGAAGGAATGCCAAGTCAGACAAGATGGCAAGGAGAGCGACAAGATCAAGTCAAAAAGGATAGATGAGAACTTGTAGTACTGTAACTTAGTCTAGCTTCTTATTTTTGTTGCTTAGTACGGTGTAACAAGGAGATCAGCTAAGCGATGGCAACAGCAGTGACAGCAGTAACAGCAGTAACAGCGAGATCGCAACGGTCATGGTAGTCCCAGCTACCAGAACTTCCCGAACTACATTGACCTGATTCCCTTTTAGCCAGGGATATGTAGGAGACCTTTGCAGCAAGGTTCGGTCAAAACTTTTCCAAAATGCTTCATACGGAGTGCTCGAATGGGCAAAATCGCTTATATCCGCTCACTTATCTTTGCACCAAAACTCTGCATGTTTAGCGGGTGGTACGCCTACTGTGAGCACGTGATTTTTGCCTTACCTGAGAAGTACTCCCAGAAAATTCAAAATAAAAATAGTTTCGTGTTGGGCATGATTTTTGGGATTTTGTGTTATTTTATCTTTTTGTGTGCATGTTTATTTATTTAAATTAATAAAATACAAAAAAAAAATATATACATTAGGTTTTTCATTTTTAGTGTTTGATATCAAAATTATGTGATTTACATTTTTTAGGGGATATATATATATATATATATATATATATATATATATATATATATATATATATATATATATATATATATATATATATATATATATATATATATATATATATATATATATATATATATATATATATATATATATATATATATATATATATATATATATATATATATATATATATATATATATATATATATATATACATATACATATATATGTAATACATCATGGAGTCTAATATTAAAGAGATAGGATTGGGCCATTTTATAATTAAACCCCAAGCCCAAAAGCCAAAATAATCCCAGCCCAGTCCCCCAGCCCATCGCCCAGCCACCCCGCCCGGTCCAATAAGTGTCAAAATAATCCCAGCCATCCATGAACGTTGATCCAACGGTCAAGATCAACTCACCCCTTTTAATATACCAAAAACAAAAAAGCCCCCCCCAAACCCTTGCTCCCCCGCTTCAGTCGCCCAAACGGACCCCTCGTGTATGTCTCTCACCAAAACCCTAGCCGCCGGACCACACCTCGCCTGAAACCCGGCGGCAAGGCCTCGCCGGCCGTCCACAACCACGCCACACAACCGCCTCACCTCCTACTCTTCGAATCCATCTTCATTTTATCTCAAATCATTCCCAATTTTCTCGAATATTAGTTTAAAGAACCGGACAAGAACCCTAAAAACCCAAGTGCTAAAATTCGTCCGATTGAGTAAAGATTCGGAGTCTAATAGACCTTAATCGGAGTATTTTCGGTTGAAAATACTTCGATTAAGTTCTTTTCGACTTCAAAAGTCCAAGTTCGAGTTGAAGACGGGTCCGAGGTCCGTTCAAGTTTGGATATTCATCTTGCGCGGTATTTCTCCTTTCTTATTTCATTTGTTAATCGTGTGAATTTTTATCTTTGTGTTTTTCTTTTATTCTTCTGTTTTCATCTCCAATAAGACCCCTTTATTTGGTCGACCAACTTGTTTCTATTCGATTGTATGATGATACTTGTAATTGAGTGCGCGTATGCAATTCGATTATCAAAGTCGAACCATGTTCCTATATTAACTCGTGCTCTGCCGAGGCACTGTGGAGTCCGAAACACTGTTGAATCGAAACTTTATCCAGTCGACTGTGTGTTATCGATTCTAGGTGTTATAATCGATTAAACGAATATCGTCGAATAGTTATAAATGTTGTTTAGAGCAGTAGGACATTAGTGTTAATACCGATCAATTCCATGTTTGAACTTCTGTCGAATTGAATTTGAATTGTAATGTTTCGAATTAGGAATTCGAATTGGTTATAGCTGATTGGTATCGATGCTGGATTCTGAGTTAATGAGGGTGTTTGGATATAGTGTTTGATTGATATAGGTCTGAATGGTGTAATTGAAAGGGGTAAGGCATTAAGACTGCTGGTGGAACCTGCTGTATAGCAGAGTGCACCACCAGCTGTCTCCTGTTATTAATTAACTAAAGCCCATGCTTAAGCACAACTTAGTGGCTGAAACAGAGGCATTAAGACTGACAGAGCATGGTCTGGCAGAGATAGGAGTGGGCAGGGTAATAGTTAATTAGTGGCAGGTATTCTGGAGGGGTTTTTAGCTATAAATGTAGCATCAAACTGAAACTATAAGGGAAGAACACTGGAGTACCTGGAGAGGAAAAGATAGGCAGCAAAGATACATTTTTGAAAACCATAAAAGAGAAAGATAGAAAAGTACTGTTTGATTGGCTTCTTTGTTGACTGTTTCGTTTGTTTGGTTGCTGAAGTCCTGTTTTGCCATTCTTTGGCTACTGCTGGTTGATTGTTGCTGCTGTTAGTCCATTGTTGTTGTTGTTTTTGTGTTGGTGTGCTGAGATCGATTGTGTGTTATCTGCTGAGTTTGGAAGTGTCGAGCCACTGGCAGTGCTGTTATTTTGTCACTGGCAGCACTGTTTTGGGATTGCTTGGTCATTAGTGTTGCTGCCTGGTTGATTTTTGTTGCTGTTGATCCAGTTGTTGTTGCTGTGCTACTGTGGTTAACTGCCACTGGTTGTTGGTCGTGTGTATTGAGTGTTTGTGGCTGTTGGTTGATTATTGTTGAGGCTGGTCCAGTGTTGTTGCTGTGCATATTGTTGTTGGTCCAGTGTTGTTCTTCTGTTGTTGTCTATTACTGTTCTATTGGTTTGGACACTGTTTGATTGCTGCTTGGCTCAAGTTTAGCCATTGGTTCATTAATTGGTAGAGTTTGATCACTGTTGGTTTGTTGGGCTATAGCTGGTTCACTGGTTGTTTTGGTGTTGAGTTGTTGCTGTTGTGTCTATTGAGTTTGCTGCTGGTCTATCATTGTTGCTGTGGTGTTTACTGTGTGGTCGTTGTGTTTACTGTGTTGCCACTGGTTGCTCCTGTTACTGTTGCTGCATTGCCACTGCTCACTCATCTTCGTTCTTCCGCGTTCCAGGTACACATCCCTGTTGTTGTAATTCCTTGGTTCGAAAAGAATGAAGCCTGAAGCTTATGTTTGAAGTCTGTTGAAACATGTAGTCGTCTAAAGTTCTTATGTTTAATTACGTTCCGTTATTCTCTAATTAAGTTTGTATTGCTAGTCTTGGTTATGGAAAAATGTAGCTAGACCAAAGATACACTGTCATTAGATAAGCACGTAAACCTGAATTAGTCTGTTGTATCTCTATTCAATCTTCTCTGCTCATGTGTGTAATCTCCAAATCTGTTAACGTTAGACCTTATGTTAAAAGCAAGATTAGCTAGGGAGTTATTACTCAACTGAATGACGTAATTAGATTAAAGGAGTCGGGGGTGCATTTCATGTGACCCGACCCCAATTTCGGGCAAGAGCAAATAAAGCGTGTCAGGAACCACAGGCGCATTTCATGCGGTGTGGTTCGTAGCAAGTTTTAAATAATTTGGAATCAACTCCTAAGTAAAATACAAGTGGGATGTAGTTCGCTTTAGATTTGAATCAAAGGTGCGCCTCGCCCAATAGTTACACTAATCGCACGACCTTCATAAATGTACATATAAAATACTTAGATTTTGAGATGCGTCGCTTCTTAACGAATATCACGCCCTTCTCAACAGTGTAAATAAGTAGTCGATCCGGGCGCATATTTTAGTTCTATCTTCTTAAATACGGGTGTGCATTTCATGTGACCCGAATCCAAACCCCGAAATGTTGAATAAGAATATGTTGAGGATCCGGGTGCATTTCATGCGACGTGATTCGAAAGCATATTTTTAAGCAACTTTCTCTTTCGTAAATCACAACCAATAATAAAAGCGGTAAGGGATATTAACTTGCACTAAGTACATAATTGTAAAAAGCAGATAGATAAGCCAAACACGACAGTTGAGCGACCGTGCTAGAACCACGGAATTCGGGAATGCCTAATACCTTCTCCCGGGTTAATAGAATTCCTTATCCGGATTTCTGGTTCGCGGACTGTTAAATAGAGTCATTCTTTTCCTCGATTCGGGATTTAACCGGTGACTTGGGACACCATAAATCTCCCAAGTGGCGACTCCGAAATAATTAAAATAAATCCCATCTCAATTGTCCTTTAATTGGAAAAACTCTTTGCATCCTCGCGGGTGCGTAAAAAAGAGGTGTGACAGCTCTGGCGACTCTGCTGGGGACTTCTTTAGAATTCGAGCTCGGAATAACTGTTGTATTTGGCATATTTTATTATTATCTGATTCTTTTACATGTTGGCATCAGCAGCAACAACAGTAACAGCAAGATCACAGCAGTCATGGTAGTCCCAGCTACCAAAACTTCCCGAACTACATTGACCTGATTCCCTTTTAGCCAGGGATATGTAGGAGACCTTCTGAAGCAAAGGTTCAGTCAAACTTTTCCAAAAAAATGCTTCATACGGAGTGCTTAAACGGGCAAAAAGTCGCTCGTATCCGCTCACTTATCTTTGCACGAAAACTCTTCATGCTTCCGCGCACAGAGGGACAGCTGTGAGCACGTAATTTTTACCCCACGTGAGCTACTCCCAAATGAAATCAAAACAAAATGGTTTGCTTTATTGTGTGCATTTTTGTGTATTTTTTGTGAATTGTTTTTTGAATTCGAGTGCTCGTACCTATTTGTCTAGGTAAATAATTAATCACAAAAAGAAAAATTGTGCATTTATGTTCTTTGTTAATTGGTTGATTTTACATTGAACTAATAAAGCATATTTTATGTCTCAATTTTGTTTGTGCTTAAAATGGCTTTTATTTAAAGGGAGTTAATAAAGGAAATGAAGCAAAGGGCTAGAAATGCAAGATCGTCCAGGCCCAAAAAGTCTTGTTCTGCCCGGTCCGTTCTTTGAGTCTATGAGACTCACGAAACGACGTAGCATGGCGTCGAAGCTACGTCGTTCTGGCAGTAGCAGATCTCATCCGTTGACCCATTCCCAATCCAACGGTCGAGATCATACCATCATAACCCATGTGCCCGACCCAGTCAACTAGGACCGACCCAGTCCCTCACAAACACCCAAACGACACCGTTTGGATAAGTGAGGCAATCCAGACCATAGGTCTCATTAGATCGAACGGCCAGGAGGCATTGCTCACACGAGTATATAAGCCTCCTATCACCCCCCCCCAAGCCAAACCCCCCTCATCGTCTCTCACCTCTCAGAGACGACCCCAGATCCCACCACCGCAAACCACCACTGACCGCCCGCCGGAAATCGCCCACGGCGGCGGTCAGTCACCAAACCTCCCCAAATTTACACCAGCCCTTCTCCTCACCTCCTTCTCCTCGAATCCGGCCTTCGTTGGTCTCGAATCTGTCTCAAACGCGTCGAATATTGGATCGAAGGTCGCCGGGATTTGAAATTCTATCCCAAACCACCCCAAACTCACCCCAAGCACTCCCATGACCTCCCTCATACCCCTACTAGCCCTGGTTCGGCTCGAATCTTGCCAGAACCGATCGAGCCCCAAAATGGCCGCATAAACCCTAAAAATCGAACTTTGGGTTTTTGTTCAAATTCAAAAAGAAATTGAGGTCTAATAGACCTTAATTGGGATATTTTTATTTGAAAAACTTCTCAATTAAGGTCCGTTAGATCCCAAAGTTCATATCCAAGTCCAAATGGCCCAGTTTAAATTTGATTCTGGTTTGAGGTATTCCATTTCTTCCTTTTCTCTCTTTATTTTGTACTTGTTGTTTGTTTAAATTGATTTGATCATTTCTTTTCGCTTTGTCCGTTTATTGCGATTTTTCTTTCCTCTTCTCAAATGACCTTTTATTTGGTTAATTCTCTCTATTTACTGTTAACCGCGGGTATTATAGACTACTAATCAATTCAAAATATTGTCGAGTAGTTTAAATCCCTTATTCTGTTTATAGATCATTAAGTCAATCAATTAGCTTGTTTTTATCCCGTTTGGTATGTGTTTAATTGCTTTGTGGAGTCGATTGTTTAAATACCGTTATTTAAGTTTGTAGGATTGTTATTTAAAATACCGGACAGTTATTAGCATTGATTGAATAACCATTAGGAGTTAAATTGGTTGGTTGATTGATTCGTCATTCTGAAATATGATCTGAATTGGTTTGATGTTTGAATTAAAAAGAAAAAAAAATAGGACAGTGAATCGTATTCCTTGTATTGTTCTGCAAAGCATTAAGCTGATGAGCCTGTTGTGAACTAAGTGAAATAATAGCTTAATGAGGATAGATGACTGTGTAAAAAACTGGCAGTTGAATAATAATCACATGGGTACCATATCACTAAGGGAGGGCACGCCTGAATTTTAATTTCATGACTGCCAGTGCACTGACTGATTGAATAATGGTATAAGGCACTTGTTAGTGGGCTGCTCTAAGTAGTTAATGAAAAATACAATTTTCTAATAATTTGAGTGGTAAAACAGAGCAGGGTATGGGCTGGCCAGAGGGGAAAACAATTCTGAAGATAGGCTGGCCAGTTGGGAATTTGGATATATAGAGGGGATACACAGACATAGACAGGGAGGGCAGAGTATAGGACATACACGAGAGTCTCCAGCTTGAGTTCAATTTTTCCAGTTAATTCGAAAACTAAAAGATAGCTGGTATTGTTTGTTTCTGTTACATACTCGGATCTAGATAATAGGCAGAAATTTTTGGGTATTGGGATTGTTGTTTGAAGTCAATTGTGGTTCAATCAGTTGGGTACACAAGTCCCCTGGGGCATTTCAGAAGTATATGGGTCTGTTTGATTTGGAATTCTTTGCTGTTGGTTTCTTTGAAGTAGTTGAGCCTTTTGCCATTGATTTCTCTCTTTGGAGTCTGTTTGCTGGGACCATTTTGTTTGCTGTGGTTACTGCTATACTGCTGATTGTTCTAATGTTTGTCACTGCTCACTCTTCTTCCTATTTCCATATTCCAGGTACACATTCCTATCATTGTAGCTTCTTGATTCGAAAAGGAAATGAAGCTTGAAGCTCTCCTTTAAATCCGTTTAATACATGTAGTTGTCCAATGTTTCTTATGTTATATTTGTATGAGTACATGTAATTAAATCTGTCTTACTGGTTTGGGTTGTGAAGAATGCATTCAGGGATAATTAAACTATTAGTGCTAAGACTGGAAATGCATTTAGATCTAAAATACACTGTCATTGGACATGTATAGAAATGTGAATTATTCCTGTTGTATCTATGCTTAAATCTTCTCTATTCATGGTGTGTGATTTCCAAATCTGTCAATACTCGATCTTGTGTTAAAATTGAGATTAATCATCTGTCTAAGTAGAAAGTTTAAGGTGATATGAACACCCGTGGGAAATGATATCTTGAATTTGCAAAAATAAGTGCCAGTTATTTTTTTGAGGATTCTTGAATTCCCAGTAAGTTCTTCATGTAATTGTTCACCATAGTCTTGAATTTGCTCACTTAGTTATCTAGTCGTATGTTTACTCGAATTGGTTATAGTTGAGTATGACTTTGTCACATTATAGAAATTGGTTCGTTATTCTTCAACTGAACGACGTAATTAGATTAAAGGAATCGGGGGTGCATTTCGTGTGACCCGACTCCAATTTTGAACAAGGTTAAATAAAGCGTGTCAGGAACCACAGGCGCATTTCATGTAGTGTGGCTTGCAACATATTTTAAATAATCTTGAATCAACTCTTAAATAAATATAGCGGGATGTAGTTCACTTTAAATTAGAATTAGAGGTGTGCCTCGCCTAACAAATTATACAAATCGCGGGGCCCTCATAAATGTATATGTAAAAATATTTAGATTTCGAGATGTGCCGTTTCTCAGCGAATTTCATGGCCTTCTCAAAAGTGTAAATAAGCAATCGCTCTAGGCGCGTATTTTAATAATTTTACCTTCTTAAATACGGGTGTTCATTTCATGCGGCCCAAATCCAAATCCCAAAATGTTGAATAAGAATGTGTCGAGGATCCGGGTACATTTCATGTGACGTGATTCGAAACATATTTTTAGGCAACATTCTCTTTCGTAAATAATAATAATAATAAAAGCGGTAAAGGGATATTAATTTGCATAACTATAAAAATCAGATAAATAAGCCGAATATGACAGTTAAGCGACCGTGCTAGAACCACGGAATTCGGGAATGCCTAACACCTTCTCCCGGGTTAACAGAATTTCTTATCCGGATTTGTGGTTCGCGGACCATTAAATAGAGTCAAACCTTTCCTCAATTCGGGTTTCAAACCAGTGACTTGGGACACCATAAATCTCCCAAGTGGCGACTCCGAATCTCTCAATAAATGAACCTCGTTTTGGTTGTCCTTTAATTGAAAAAACTCTCTTTTATATTTTGCGCCCACGCGGGTCAGCGTAAAAAAGAGGTGTGACAATGATATTCGTGAGTTGTTCATTTCCTCAATTGATTTGAAATTATGAATATTATGTGGAGTGTATGGGTCAGAATCCTACCCCACGATAACTAACGGAGTTAATCTCATCCTGAGCTAATCCATAATTAATAAGTGGTATGAGCACTTATTTATAACACTATTCGATTCTCATTTGGTAGGATCCACAAAGGAATGGCCTATCCATCTCCCCATGGGGATGAAATCTCAGCGTGACCACGGCCACCTATTTCCTGCTCACGGAGCTCACAAGAATAAATACAAAAAGAATAAACCCCATAAACGGGGGCTGCTTCTTGACCACTATTCTCCAAAAAGAGAGAGGATAGACAAAAATCACCCATCCTGTGGGAAGGAAAAATACCATTGTAAGGCTCTGAACCTCTTCATGGAGAGGCATACCAAATCAATATCATCAATAAAATTTGTTAATGCATCTTCTCCTAATCTTGAGTATTTATCATTGCTTCATTCTGTTGGTCCATGGATTATTACGATTTTTTATGATTTGCCTGTAATTTATATATATTATTTTGTACTTATAAAGTGTGTGATAACTTTTGAGCAAATAATTTGGCACCGTCTGTGGAAATTTCCTAGCAAAATCGCGTAGTTCTTCCCAGAACAAAAAGGAAAGAAACGCCAAAAAAAGAATAACAACCCCGCTCGAACAAGCCAAAGCGGCACTTCTTACAAGGGAAACTCGAAGATCTCAAATCAAGAACCAGGTCCTCTCTCTCTCCGATCTTCGATAGTGCGAACAAGAAGAAGAAGGCCCCCTAAGGGAGGAGCCCTATGAGGCATCTCCCGCATCCCCGATATAGGCTCCGGCCGGAAACCGGCACAGAGATATCTCAAGCAAAAAGCCACCTCAAAACAGCCTACATGCCCCGATTGGGAAAACAATGCATAAACTGCTCAAGGTCTCAAATCAAAGCCGAGCTTCAGCACTCAATACCCATGATATGGGGATTCAGGCCATGCACCTTGGCCAACGAGTTCAACTACGGGTGAACCAAGACTAAGGCCATGCGCCTTCGCCAACAAGTTCAACTACGATTGAACCAAGACTCGGGCTATGCGCCTTCGCCAACGAGTTCAACTATGGTTGAACCAAGATTCAGGCCATGCGCCTTTGCCAACGAGTTCAATTACGGTTGAACCAAGACTCAAGCTATGCACTATCACCATCTTAATTGATAAAGTTTAACAATAGTTGAACTGGGACTCAGGCTATGCGCCTTGGCCAACGAGTTCAACTATGGTTGAACCAAGACTCAAGCCATGCACCTTCACCAACGAGTTCTACGGTTGAACCAAGACTCAGGCTATGCGCCTTCGCCATTAAAATTGATAAAGTTCAACGATAGTTGAACTGGGACTCAGGTTATGCGCCTTCGCCAACAAGTTCAACTATGGTTGAACCAAGACTTAGGCTATACGCCTCCGCCATCAAAATTGATAAATTTCGACAGTTGAACTGGGACTCAGGCTATGTGCCTTCGCCTTCAACTACGGTTAAACCAAGACGCAGGCCATGCGCCTTCGCCAACGAGTTCAACTACGGTTGAGCCAGCCAGGACTTAGGCTATGCGCCTTCGCCCTCAAAATTGATAAAGTTCAACGACAGTTGAACTGGGACTCAGGCTATGTGCATTCGCCAACGAGTTCAACTACGGTTGAACCAAAACTCAGGCCATACGCCTACGCCAACGAGTTCAACTACGGTTGAGCCAAGACTCGGGCCATACGCCTTCGCCAACGAGTTCAACTACGGTTGAACCAAGACTCATGTTATGCGCCTTCTATCAAAATTGATAAAGTTCAACGACAGTTGAATTGGGACTCAGGCTATGCGCCTTCGCCAACGAGTTCAACCATGGTTGAACCAAGACTTAGGCTATGCGCCTTCACTGTCAAAATTGATAAAATTCAATAGTAGAACTGGGATTCATGCTATGCGCCTTCGCCAACAAGTTCAACTACGGTCGAACCAAGACTCAGGTAATGCGCCTTCACCATCAAAATTGATGAAGTTTAATAATAGTTAAACTAGGACTCAGGCCATGCGCCTTCGCTAACAAGTGCAACTACGGTTGAACCAGGACTCAGACCAAGCTCATTCACCATTGAACTCAGCAAAATCCAACCTCCAACGAATCAAGCGCGGGTTAGGCACCCTCGCCGTTCAAGTAAGTACGCCCAACTCGAACTAAGATTAGGGGCACATAAAGTTCGGCCCCGGTCAAACTACAAGGCTGCATTTTTTATCATCACGGCTAGTAGTTCGACCACGCCCGAACTTGGACTAAGGCTAAGCGCTGCTATCGCCAAACTACGGTTCTGACTCGCTGACCCCGAGTCGAAGAAGAAAAGTTGCCAACAATCAAAATGCCTACCAGAGTCAAACTCAAAGTCAAATCACCCCTTCAAACGCATGCGAAGAAAAATCCAATAGAGAAAAAAGGGAGGTACAAAACAGATACAAGGCAAATAACGAAAAGAAGATTTCATTTATTCATAAAGTTAATTGCGGTCCATCCCCGCTTACACCCGGCCAAAGGCCGGTCGATAAGATAAAAGAAAGAAGAAAAGCAAAAAAAAAACAACAAATTCCAAGCGGCAAACAAGACAAAAAAAATGCTTCTTTTTACTTGGCGCCATCCACGCCCCCATCTACGCCGTCGTTAGCCTCTGGCGTAGCCACATCAAAACCATAGTCAATATGGGCCTCACGATCCTTTTGGCGTGCCCCCTCGAAAGCAGCTTCAACCACGATGCTGGCCTCCCACAAATGTTTATACACATCGCGTTGGGCCTCAGCAAAAACCTAAAATTCATGAGCGTGGCTGGAGAAAGCATCCTCGTCCCATAGGCGCTGATTCTCTTCCTCCAAGGCCATAACCCGTTCCGCCATAACCTGGGTATTCTGCTTGAAAACACTTATCCACTCATCGAGGATCGCCTCCCTAAAGGCCGCAGAAGCCCTTACCAGGGATAGCTGGGACTCACCGGCGCGGACAGCCTCTTGCAACGCCTCAACCCTCGATGAAGTGTCACTCACCTGACGGTTCAAGGACACGACTTCACCCTCCAGTGCAACCACCTTCCCGCTCTATTTCACTGTGGCCTCTGTTGCGTTGGCCAGGCCCTAGCGTTCACACTCGGTTGCGGCCCTCTTCCCCGCCTCGCGCTCCTCGTCCTTCCGATGGAGTTGCTCCTCAAGAGCACTTATCCGGCCAAGTGTTTACTGCATTTGGAGTTCCCGCCTCACCAATTCCTCAACCAGGGCCCGGCTACGGGGATCATTTCTCAAGTGAGCGTCTCATCTCCTGGTACCAATCTCGATAGCAGCGATACTTCTCCAACACCCGCAAAAATACCGTTGAGCGAATGTTAGCTCAACGGATGCTCTCCACCTCCAGCAAATAGGACTACAAAACAAAGGCAACGCTTAGAATGAAAAGTAAAATAAGGTAAAGAAGAAGCAAACCAATGTCCGATTACGTACCCTCAAGCCCATCACGGCCACCTCACGCATCAGCGCGATATCCGTGACGTCCTTCAGTGATGCATTCTCGGCTTCCGAGCATAGCAGCCAAAACTATAGCACCAAACTCGAGCCTTGGAGCAATAAGTTTAAATCCGTAGGGACCTCAATGAGGCGAGACCTTCCCTCGACATACACGATCGAGTTTGTGAGGCCTTCTTGGAACATACAAACGTCCTCGGGGTTAAAATCCGATTCGAATTAATATGATTCAAATACAGATGTTTCCCCTGCATCGTCTCCTCCTCCTCCCACAACAACCGCTAACATGACGCTTGGCTCACCAGCCTTAACAACCGCCGAGGAACTTCCCCCCGACTCAGCGATGGGAGTCACTAACTGAGTTGCCGAAGCGATGGTATCGTCATGGCCTAAGCCAGTTGGGACAACCCCAACTATTTGTTCGCCTTCAGGAGCGGGTGCCGCGACCGTACCCTCTTCTGCATCTGCTGGAGAGGAGTCTAAGTTAATTAACATAGGAGGAGCCGGCGTGAACACGACCCTGCGCCTGATCAACAGCCTCTCCTCCTCCTCTTCCCCGTCTGAAGGTGATTCATCCTTAGGGCGCACAACCCCTGATGGCCCCTCATCCTGAAGTACGGCCCATGGTGGGGAAGGAGCCGTTGAAGACTCAACTAACGATGCCCTTGGTATGTGGCGCAGTATTAGTGCTGTAATAAGCCGAGCAATTGCACCCGCCCACCGGAAGGCAACTGAGGAGCCCTGCCACGACGTGCCCTCCCTATCATAGAAAAGCAAAGATGGTAAATAAAGCCAAATCAAAACAGAACAAAGGTAGAAGTCATTTTCTCACCTATAGCAGGCCTGCGGCCATGTCTCTCCCAGAAAGACGCCCACGTGCGTACCCCCTTGGTATGAGGGAGCACGGACTCAACCCACCCGCGTATCCCAGCTAGCGGAGCTGGTGGCGACTTTTCAGCTACAAAATTGACACGAGTCAACACTCACAAATACGAGACATAAGAAAAGGAAAAAAAAGAATACAACGATAAAGGAACTTATGTGCATGGTTCCAAGCCTGAGGGAACCCAGTGATGCACGACACTCAATGCTCAGTCTGGATATAGAAGAAATGCTCAAAAGGCTAGGGGTCGACCCTATCGTCCAGTGTCGCAGTCAGGCCACTCGACCCACGAGGGCACGCCCGAAACATGGTGCCACAGATTCTCTAGGGAGCGTAAAGGCTGAGCACGTGCTGCGGCGTACTATCGGCCAGTTCCCCATACTTCATAAACATCGAAATAAGATGCTAGAGATCTATCTTAATTATATGATTGTCCAAAATTAATAATTGTCCATCTCTAAACATTGCAGCTTGATTTATTTGTAAAGAATTATTTCACTATTAGAAATTTGGTAAACACCAACCAACAAAATTGACTAACTTTGATATGTTATGACCAATTACCAATTAAAATGTGACCAAATACGCTTGGATAGTATTTTGATGGTCGTTTTAATATACCGATCAAAGTTGGTCGAAAATTACCGACAGACGTTGGTCGGTAAAATAAATTTAAAAAAAATATTGCAAAAAAAAAGGATCAAAGTTGGTCAATATTTTAATTATGTAATCAAATGATTCACCGTTCAGGAATCGAACCGGGGTGTATACTGTGGCTTGATACTATTCTACCACTAGACCATTGTTGCATTTTATTTTAAGATTGTCTTTTTTATTTATACTTTTTAATTGTATTTTCGCACGAAAATAACTAAAAGTTGGTCGGTTTTATTAAAAAATAAAATTGCCGACAAAAGTTGGTCTGTTTTTAAAATGACCGGCCGAATTTGCCTACTAGAGTTGGTCGGCTTTTTAAAATTAATTTTTATTTATTTTAAGTGAAAAACTTATTAAATTCGGCCATTTCTTGAAAAATAAATTTTGAAAGATTCAAAAATAGTTTTCATCATTTTTGTATCAAAGAAACCCGACTAAAATTGGTCGATTTCATAAAAAAAATTAAAATATTTTAAAAATCGATCAATTTTTGTCGGTGTTTCACCGATTTTTTTACCAACCAAAATTGATATTTTTTGCCGAATTTTTAATAGTCATATAATTTGAATCATGTAATAACTCAATTATTTGACCAAAATATCAGTATGCATGTTAGGTGCTAGTTGGTATAAATAATAATTAAACACCATAATTCATTATTAAAAGGTGATGATATTTTTGCCGGTTAAAAGTTCAAATTATCTTAATAAACTAAGTTTAATTAGATACTTGCACAAAAGAATAACGAATATTCGACAAAAAGTTGATATAATTCCTAATTTCACGTATCTTCCTCCACGGTTATCACTTATGCCTGAGTCTCTTCCACGTTAGTCCACCACATGCCACGTGTTCCCAGTGGATCTCTACTGACCAATTAGATTTATCCACGTACATAATTAAATGGGAGGTAGGCAACAAAACCTTGAGCTCTAAAAGCTATACTTGCTGCCTCACGTAAAGAGACAGGGTGACCTTACACTTAGCTGGAATACCATAAGGTTGTAAGTAGTTAAGCTGTTCACTGGTTGCCACGTGTAATCCTCTTCTTGATCCCCTTTATGCCGAGGCTGATTCGTAATTTTAATTTGATGGGTCAATTTTTAGGTTTTTATATTTAAGCTCTTTTTTTATATATATATTTAAGCTCATTACACTTTAATTTGGGGGGTTCAAAATCTGATATTGTTAAAATGCAAATGACTTTTTGCAATCACTAGGTTCTGGAAATCAAGTATTTTTTCTAAAAATATATATTCAGTTCTTGTATTCTACATCCGCCATTACCTTTGTGCCACTTCCTACACCCCTTCTATAAGAAGGAAGAAGAGGGGAAAAAATAGAAAAATGAGATACTAGGGGTGAAAATTAATCACAATCTAGTGGTTTCAATTTCATAAATAACGGGAAATCTTGTCCAAGATTCTTGCATTTTTTCCTTAATTCATTTATGTTACGATTCGAAATTCTTAGCGTTCGGATCGTAATAGCGCCTAACATTTCACTTGTTAGGCAAGTTAACGTTAGAATAGTTTATACTTTTTAACGGTTTGAAATTTACAAATGAAGAAGAATTGATTTAACTATAATAATCCAAAATAACTAATGCAGAAGCTAAAACAGCCAAACGTCTACAACAATCCTGAATTCGGTGTCACAAGTGCACAAGCTACTAGAATAGTACATACAAGGGTCTGAAGTAATGCAAAGTTGTCTGAGAAGAAGATACACTGCTAAATAAAACAAAGAAGGGAATCCATGAGCTGCGGGCGCTAATCAGAAGTACCTCAAGTCTCCGTAGGCTGTCCAATCTGAGCTTACTGAGTCGCCGCTGAGACCGACTACAAAATCTGCACAAGTAGTGTAGAGTGTGGTATGAGTATAGCTGACCCCATGTATTTTTAAGTGCCGAGTTTAACCTCGACGAAGTAGTGAAGAGGCTAAGGTGGGTCAGCTACACTACCATGTGTACGCAATACATAATAATGACAGAAAATAAAAATACGGAGCAGGATAAAACAGCCAACTGAAAATAATAACTACAACCTCAAGAAATAAACCAGTGTCATCCAGAATTATCGATCCTTAACATTTCAAATGAGTATACCGAAAACCAACACAGCTCGAGAAATGGAAACGCATAGATTGTTGTGGCTCGCAACCCGATCAAACCGTACAACAGAGAATCATCCCTTATTTTGCCGTAATAACATCAACAATAGATATAATAGATAAATGTTGTAGTGCGCAACCCAATCCCACCATATGTCAATATCAGTATCATGATTCACCCTTATTCTACCATATCAATCCACCGTTATTCCACATGTTACGGCGTGCAACCCGATCCCGTCATACAGTACGAATTTACCCTTATTTTACCATATCAATTTACCCTTTTTACACGTGTTGCGGTGTGCAAACCATTCCCACCATATCAGTAACAATCAAATTAACAACTCAAATCACAAAATCATTACGATCAATAAATACCAAACTTGAACTAGAGAGGGAAACCTTGTACATCACAAGAAACCAAATACTCAATGTCCACAGTCAAATTAACAACTCAAATCACGAAATCCTTACGATCAATAAATACCAAACTGAACCAGAGAGGAAAACCTTGTACAACACAGGAATCTACATAAGTAATACTATACAGCGAGACCAATCCGGTAATTGACAATTAGAAGATGCAACTAAGTCAATTTAAGCAATTAGCATGGAATCATGAAACTATGAAAAAAGCTAACGTCATTAATATGATAGATAGTGATTAACATATAGCAGTTAATCATGAAAAGCATTTAAAGCATATAACAGCTAAGATGGGGAAGAAAATAATTAAGAAAAAGAGAAAAATCAAGGAAATAGATAATTCGGTGGCGTATAAGCACTCATCAGCTCGCATATATGCTACTCACATAAGATTCACATAGCACATAGTCCAAGGATTCCTAATTCCCTCAAGACAAGGTTAGACACGACACTTACCTCACTCTACATTCAATTCAAAGTTCTACTGAGATCATTTCCCTAGAATCTGCCTCCAAACACTCGTATCTAGCCACAATTGACTCAATAATATCAATTATTATTAAAAGAAGCATTTACAATGTATAAATTCAGAATTCTCAAACTTTCTTCTAAAATTTTAAAAATTGATCCCGGACCCGCTTGATCAAAACTCGAGGTTCGGACCAAATCCATTATCCATTCACCTTCGAGCCCGATTATATAATTTATTTCTAAATTCAACTTTAATTCGAAGTCTAAATTCATATTTTATAAAAATCCCTAATTCTATCCAAACCCCCAATTTCCACCATGAAAATCCTAGATTTTAGGTTGAGAACTTATGAAATGCAATGGATAATTGAAAGAAAGTAGGTTAGAATCACTTACCAGTAAATTGGGGAAGAAAATCTCTTAGGAAAATTGCCTCTAGATTTTCTAATTTTTTTAAATTTTTGAAAGAAATGGCAAAAACTCATTTTTCTGGTCTATTTTAATCATTGTCGTCATACCTTCTTCGCGTTCGTGAAGAGCCTGCCGCGATCGCGAAGCAGCGGCTCAAATAGGCTACGTGCTCACGAGATATCCTTCGCGTTCACAAAGGCTTATACCTACCAGCCTACGCGTTCGTAATCCATGTGATGTGTTCGCAAAGAGTATAGATCAATTCCCCTCCTCATGTCCCATATGGCCATGCATACACGTTCGCTAGAGGCTGGTCGCGTTCACGAAGTAATGCCCCCACTCCCACTGCTCCGCGTTCGCAACTTCGCCTTAATGTTCGCGAAGAAGAATTTTCACCTAGTCCAGTTCACTCGTCGTGTCAGCAAGAGTATCTTTGCGAACGTGAAGAAGGAAACCAGAAGACACCTGAAGCTACAGAAAAACCAAATTTTCTAAGTTCAATTCACTTCATAACATATCTGAAACTCACCCGAACCCTCAGGGCTCCAAACCAAGCATGTACACAAGTCCAAAAATACCATACGAGCTTGCTCGCACGATCAAATCGTCAAAATAACACCTAGAACTACGAATTGAACACCAAATCAAATAAATTTTTCAAGAAAATTTTAAAACTTATATATTCACAACCGACATCTGAATCACGCCAAACTAACTTTGTTTCTCACCAAATTTGACAGACAAGTCATAAATATTATAATGGACATGTACCTGACTCCAGAACCAAAATACATATCCGGTATCAACAAGACCAAACATCAGTCGATTCTTAAAATCATTAAACTTTCAAACTTTCAACAAAAATTAATAACTCGATCTAGGGACCTCCGAATTTAATTTCGGGCATACGCCACGATATAGATCCATCGGGACCGTTAAAATACGGATCAGCGTCTGTTTGCTCAAAACGTTGACCGAAATCAACTCAAATAAATTTTTAACGCAAAAAGTTCTTGTTTAATCAGTTTTAACATATAAGCCTTCCGGAAAAGCACCCGAACTACGTACACAAATTTAAAAATGCTAAAATAAGATGTTTAAGGCTTCGAAACACATAATTAGATTTTAAAACATTAGATGACCTATCGGGTCATTATCACACCTTCCCGGTCACTATAATTATTCGTTGATTGAATTGAAAGCTAAACTATGATGCACCATTGAAGGTGGTACAGGTACAACGATGTCTCGCGTGTATTGACGATCTTCTTAACTCATAATTATAAAAGGTAGAATATCGGTGTACCGAAAATTCGCAACATAGTACACCATAGCTTGATCAAAGCAATCAAATTAAGTTTTTTTTACTTAACTGGATATTCAAAATACATCACTGGTTTGACTAATTCGAATGTGTGTCACGGAGTGCCACTTAAAGAGAAACTACTATCTATCAAGATCTTTTTTATTTTTGAAGCTTATGTAGTGACCTTTAATTATGGATGACGTATACATCAATTTAACGCATGATATTTTTCTGTGTCCCATCAATCTCTCTACCTTCATGTTGCGTTGTGCGATTGTCAATACGAACTCCGAACCCCTGAGGGCTGAGGGTTATCAATGGGACCCATCGCAAAAGGAAAGTAAGAAATAAAACTTAAAAAAAAATTGGAAATAGGAAACAGGCAGTACTCCACCTCCTCTTGGCCCTCTATATATAGATAGGCATGCATCCTCAAACTAAAGTCTCAATTCATAAGAAACCAAAACTATCTTCTCATTGCATCATCAACTCTTTCTCCACATTATAAATAGACTGATTTCCATTAGCACGAATTAAACTTATAAAAATTATGGGTAATGCCGACTTTGATGATCAATATTCACATCAAAAGGTGGAAATCCCAGCACCAAAGCCATTCTTGAAGACACTCAAATCTTGTGTAAAAGAAACACTATTTCCTGATGACCCCTTTAGGAAATTCAAGAACCAGTCACTTACCAAGAAACTTGCTTTAGGTTTGCAGTATTTTGTCCCCATCCTCGATTGGGCTCCTCGTTATACGTTTCAATTTTTCAAAGCTGATTTTATTGCTGGAATCACTATTGCTAGTCTTGCTGTTCCTCAAGGGATAAGCTATGCTGGTTTGGCTAACTTGCCTCCAGTTATTGGACTTTGTAAGTAACTATTTATTTATTCTCATATATATATATATATATATATATATATATGAATTAATCCATCAAAATTCTTTGAAATATACTCGATATCATGGATCTAGCTTTGGACATGGAACTAGTGCATAATTACATATACAAGGCTAGACTCTTTCCAACTAACTTTAGTCTTTAAAATATACTCTGTGTATTTGACTTTTAGGCACCTACAATGTCAAGCTAGTCACTGAAAAATTAGGCAGATAACTCCTGCAGGTCTAGGTAAAAAATAAAAAATAAAATTACTGTATATCGTATCGTCAGTATAATTTATAAGTTAAACAGTTTAAAATATACATAACTATAATTATGATTATAACTGTATTAAGTGTACTTGATATGTAAGTTACTAGTCCATAACCTGCACGTACATGGCACAATAAAGTTACTACTCCAGATTTGGTTGATCTGATAAATATAATTTGGAAATGCAGATTCAAGCTTTGTGCCACCGATGGTATATGCGATGTTAGGAAGTTCGAAGCATTTGGCAATAGGGAATGTGGCAGTTCCATCACTTCTCATATCTGCAATGCTTGGCCGAGTCGTTAATCCTCACGATAATCCCAAGCTTTATCTTCAGTTGATATTTACTGCTACTTTCTTTGCTGGTGTTTTCCAAGCTTCCTTAGGCTTGTTAAGGTCAGAAGTAGTAAATATAAATTTTGTGTCGATTCAAACTATGTTACATAAATTGAAACGACGAGAGTACTAAGTATTTTTCTCTTCGATAATGATATAGGCTAGGATTTATAGTGGACTTTCTATCGCATGCAACAATATTAGGGTTCATGGGAGGAGCAGCCACCGTAGTGTGCTTACAGCAGCTGAAAGGAATTCTTGGACTTGTTCATTTCACCCATGAAACTGATATTGTCAGTGTCATGCGCTCCATCTTTAGCCAATTACACCAGGTTCCTTCACTATCTCATTTTATTTTTTAAATATTTTTTTGTCAAAATAATAAGTTATAGTTGGCCTCCAATATGTTACGGTCTTTTCTTTTTCTTTTTCGTTCTAATTAATTCTAATATGTTTTTATTGATTATTTGTTACAGTGGAGATGGGAAAGTGGAGTCCTAGGTTGTTGTTTTCTCTTCTTCCTCTTGTTGACCAGATATTTTGTAAGTAAATTAATTAATTTAAAATTTTATACTCGCTTTCGGTAGATCTGTTACATATTTAATTTATAGTTTATAAAATATGTCACTATTTTGTTATATCCGTAAATTAATCCTGATATTGTAGACTTCTTTCACCTTAAGATTAACTCATACTAGTGTATAAAATATTCCTAATGATTCCTATAATTTTTTTCACCATATTTCAATTGCTAATTAATAACCTCATTATTTCATAATATTATCTTCAGTTCAAGTTCACTAGATTAATTTACTTATGGACTTGTTTATTTATTGTGTGGTGTGATTCCTATACCAGAGCAAAAAGAAGCCAGCTTTCTTCTGGATAAGTTGTATGGCGCCTCTAACATCTGTGATCTTGGGAAGTGTTCTTGTTTATTTCACCCATGCTGAAAACAATGGGGTTCAAGTGGTAATTCATTTCTCCACAGTCGAAATTAGATTTATATCTTTAAATAGTAATTCAGTGCTAAATTTTATTTTTTTTATTTCTATACATGTGAATAGGCTTAATGGTGAGTGACTAGTGACGTCCACATGTGTTGGTCCCTTTGTATGATTAACTTTTTCTAGCGATGTTTGTATTATAAGACAGTACGTACATGCGGCTAACCTGTGCATAACTTTGGACTTTTGTTGGATTTAATTTTCTCAGATTGGGCACTTGAAAAAAGGGATAAATCCACCATCGTATTCTGAACTGGCATTTAGCTCGCAGTATCTTACAATTGCCATTAAGACTGGTATCGTCACTGGTGTCATCGCCATGGCTGTAAGTACAATATGTCTACAATTATTATTATTATTTTTACTTAAACGACATATTTGTCTGTCATACTAATTACTAAGTTGGATTCGGTCTTAGACTTTCTGATTTATATAAGATTCTCATGACCTCATTCTATCGTCTGGAAGATATATCCTTGGGTCAAAAAGGTTAGAAAAGAAAAAAATTGACGGGAATAAATGTTCATAAATTATGCTTGAATAAACTAAAATACTGATATACTTCTTGGTCATTTGATCGTACACACGGCAATATATTTGGTGACTCATAGACTACAACTAGCAGCTTTTAGTTTCCAGGAAGGCATTTTTATATTTATTTTTTAATTAAAGAATTAACTAATTAACTATATACATAGATTTATTCTTACATTGTTGGTGTACATAAGTTAAACTCTTTAAATTACTCTTTGTGCTTTTTTTTTATTCTGAATTTCTATAAATGTATTATATGTCACACACACCAACTTGTTTGGGATCGAGAAATTGTTATTATTATATCACACATGAAGGAATAACAGTTGGAAGGAGTTGGCGTATATTATTGTTTATTACTTACATATTTTAACCGATGAAGTTAAACAATACAGGAAGGAATAGCAGTTGGAAGGAGTTTCGCCATAGTGGAAAACTATCATATTGATGGAAACAAAGAAATGATTGCATTTGGGATGATGAACATTGTTGGTTCTTGCACCTCTTGCTACTTAACCACAGGTACTCTTTCACCATCTCTTGGCCCAATCCACGACATGTTAGAAAAAAACACAAAGCCCAGTCCAAAGCCATTACCAATCTCATAACATCCCCCCTCCCCCAACCCAAATTTCCCGTCTAAATAGTATGGTATAGCCAGTTCTCGGACTGGTCAATGAAAAATAAGTTAATTAAAAATAGCCACTATTTACTGCAACAGAGACGTCCGAATAATATACGGGAGTTCGAGTGCATCTGTGTACGAACTCCAGCATAGTATGTTGGACCGATATACTTTGTTGACTCTTATATAATATACGGGAGATTGGAGCACCGGTGCTCCAAACTCCAGTATATTATACTGGACATTTATACTTGTTAGAACTCCAGTATATTATGCGGGAATTCCAGCATAATTATACTTGAATTCCCGCATAGTATACGGGAGTTCCAGCATAGTTATCCTGTAACTCCCGTATAATATGCGGGAGTTCAAGCATATTTATACTAGAACTCCCGTATAATATGCGGGCGTATTTTCCGGGTTTTGAACAGTGTTTTCGCTCAGATTTATCTTTAAATGAACAGTGGCTAAATTTCAATTACTTTTGAAACTGTGGCTATTTTTGAATGACCAGTTGTAAATCTGGCTATTTTTAAATTTCTCCCCAATTTCCCTCGTCAACTAGGATTTTTTTTTTTTAAAGAAGTAACCTAAATAGCAGTCCGCTCAATTACTTAAACTAAAACTAGTTGGCGAACGTATAATATATGTATAATCTATATATAATATATGTATTATCAGTATATAATGTATGTATACCGGATAAAAATGTAAAGAGTGAAACATGCTGGCTATTTGTGTAAAGATCTTATTTTTTTCCTTCAAGTTTCTAGGAATGAGAGTGGACAATTGAACAGTGAATATGAATTTGCTTTTTAGTAGCTTAAGTTTGTAGATGAGATGCTCATGTAATTCAACATGATAAGTGATCATGAGTTCTTATCTCACCACCACACATTACGAGAATTTTCACGTGCTTGGCTAATGGAAAAAGAATTAGGCGAACACATAGGGGATGTGCGAACACATTCTTAAATTTTAGTTGTCTGCTTGTGTAATTTATTTCTTCTAATAATATTACCATCTTTTTTTTCAGGACCATTTTCACGTACGGCAGTGAATTTCAATGCAGGATGCAAGACAACAGTGTCTAACATAGTAATGGCAGCAGCAGTGATGATAACATTGTTGTTGCTAACACCATTGTTTCATTACACACCCCTTGTTGTGCTTTCCTCCATTATAATCTCAGCCATGCTTGGCATCATTGACTACAATGCTGCTATCCACCTTTGGAAAGTTGACAAATACGATTTCTTCGTTTGCATTAGTTCCTTCATTGGAGTTGTCTTTGGTAGCGTTGAAGTTGGCCTAATAGTCGCGGTAAATAACATACATTTTTAATAGGATTTAAAAAATCATTCTGCACTCTCAGTATAATTTAATTTTTATGATAACTAAGTTTTCGTATGTGATTCAGGTGGCAATGTCTTTACTTAGGATACTTCTCTTTGTAGCAAGGCCAAAGACATTTGTCTTAGGTAAAATACCAAACTCCATGACCTATAGAAACACTGAACAATATTCAGCAGCAAGCAGTGTTCCTGGAGTTCTCATCATACACATTGATGCCCCAATCTATTTTGCAAATGCAAGTTATTTGAGGGAAAGGTAACTACAACCCCAACATTATCATCTCAATTTAGTGATGACTTTAGCACAATAGTTAGTCACTTATATATCTATGGTTTCTTGAAATATCTTAGGATTTCAAGATGGATAGATGAAGAAGAAGAAGAGAAGCAAAGGACTTCAACTGAAATTGACCTGCAATATGTCATATTGGATATGAGTGGTAAGTGTTAATTAAAGATAAAAAAAAAAACTTCGGGTGAATATCAAATGTTGATTTGATTTTTTTTTATAGTTAATGTTTTACTGCTGACATTAATACTCTTAAATGCAGCTGTTGGAAACATCGATACAAGTGGAATTAGTATGCTTGAGGAAGTTAAAAGAAATGCAGATAAACGATGTCTAAAGGTACAAATATTTCCTAAACTAACAATTTTTCAGTAAATTATTACCCTCTCCGGTCCAAAATAAGTAATTTTTTGGTATTTTTCTTGTGGTCCAAAATAAGTGATTTTTTTTTAAATTTCAAGAATGAATTAATTATTTTTTTCCTACACAATACTTGGAGTAAATAGTATTGTAATATGTGTTAGGAATGTGATATGTGAGATAATAAAGGTTAATATGGTCAATTCTATTACTATTTAATGCTAAAAGGTGAATTACTTAATTTATGTGAAAACATCTAAAAAATTATTTATTTTGAGCCGGAGGGAATACTAGTGAACATCATATTACCATTTATAGTTGTCTATGGGAACAGTTCGGTGATTAATAAACCACAACTCGAACTTTAGTATCACAAGTTTGAGTTCAATGACATCTTGTCCACTACTACCTAGTTGATTTTCCTTATTTTTTTCTAAAGTTAAACTAATGTTTAAAAATAAAAATAATTAAAAAAAAAAGAGTACTAATTATGGTTTACTATTCAATTGTTCAATTTGTAGCTTGTATTGGCAAACCCTGGAGGGGAGGTGATGAAGAAGCTGGATAAGTCAAATTTCATTGACACAATTGGGAAGGAATGGATGTATTTAACAGTTGGGGAGGCTGTTAATGCATGCAATTATATTCTTCACACTTGCAAGTTTCAATCCAAGAGAATTGAATCTTCAACAATCCCAGACGATAACGTATGATCATAAATCAGATCAATGATCCAATTAAAATAATCAAAATGTATTAGCCTTCCTTTTTCTCTTACCCTTTTACAATTTTTGTAAAATTCATATATCCATCCATGCTAAGGTATTGAAAATCGCTAGTATAATGTTTCACACCTCTTCTATTTTATTCTCTTATCCAACAGAAAAATTGCGCAAGTTCTTGCAGCTCCACAAAAATAATAAAAGGTCTTAATCAATGTCTTTGGTAATTACACGTGAAAAAAAAAAAACTGAAGCAATTATATAAATGCATTGAAACTCAAGCTTAAATCGGGCTTTAGTAGGAAGTTCCAGCTTTTTCTTTACCAAATAGATTATCTATCCTCTATCAATTTGGACGTCAACAAATATGCTCATCTAGAAAATTACATGAAAGTATCACAAGTTATAATTTTTGATATTTAAAAGTAATTTCAAAATGTATGCAAGATTATAATAAAAGAATAGAATAATATTAATTGAAACATGGAGTAGTAGTATTTTAACCATTCAAATAGAGAGATACTGTTTAAGAAATTTGCCAGTCTAGAAATGCATAGTTTCTGAAGGACATAGAAATGCTATATGGAACTGTCCATGTAATGTTGTTTATCAGAAGAGGAACGTAGAAGCAGAATGAACTATACATACAATTCTAAAGTGTAGGGTTGTGTAAAAGAAATTAAAAATAGCTACCAATAAGCCTTAAAAAACCAGCTAAAAGAGTCCTACAAGAGGAAAAAGGAAATATACAAAGCTGAACCAAAATATCCAAGTTGTGACATTGGAAAATACATCCAAGAAAGAGCAACTTCAGAAGTGGCAGGATAACAGCAATTAACATTTTGAGAAACCAAGATAAGGTAAAAACACCAACATTACTTCTAGCCAGGCAAATATACAATAGTCTCATTTCGAAAACAGTTGGAAAAATTACTTTTAAGAGCATTAACCAAAACTTACTGCTGCACAAAACAGCCAAACAATGTGAAAGTGAAATGAGAATAAACGAAGCGTGCAACACTAAGAAATTCTAATCTACTATAAGAAATCTTCAAAAATAACTGATAACTTGACAGCTGACAAAACCCTCACCAATTTAAGGATAAGCAGGAACTCCGGAGCACTGTGACAGCTTGCCCGTATTGCCCCCGTCCAAGGAGAATATAGACCCCCAGTGCAAGGAAACTTAAAATCAGGTGCTTGCTTCTCCTCATCGATAATAAGCCCATTTTCTCCCATGTAAGATTCCCCAAAAAGCTGACCCAAGATATGAAACTGCAATAGCCTCAACTATACCTGCTTGAATATACGAGGAAGAAGTTCATGTGCACTAATATCCAAAGGCACTGGATCCCTGAAGATGATTGAAGATCGAGTTCAGGAGCTAACTCAAGGTTATATGCCTCAACTTGAAAATACATTCCATAGAACAACAAACATATGCACACACTTAAAACTATGTATAAGAAGCTCTATTTGCTTGACTAGCATGATTATCCAAAAAGATCTCATTATTCCAATAGATATCAATTTATACATTAACTAAAAGAAGTTGCTAAACTTTTACGTATTTTTCCAAGTTTTGCTTAATCCTAGGATAGGAAAAGTTCAGATGGACGGTAATGAGGGGTGATTTTACCACTCATTCTAGCCTCATTTATGTAGCTTTTATGTCCTGTAGATTATAAAATGAGGTTATTTATGTGGGTTGTTAGTTTTTCAGGTACAGGATGTTACGAAGTGATTGGGATTGAATTGAAGTGGAATTGAACCAAAAGAGAGTGAAACCATGCAAACTGCCATTGATTTCGCTTCTGCGGACTTTTGGTCGCAGAAGCGATGTCGCCTCTGCGAAAAGTTGATCGCTTCTGCGGTTTATGGATGGATCGAACAC